>QEPC01009232.1:556419-572436 GCA_003113815.1 Sphenodon punctatus | reverse complement strand
GGGGGGGAATCACAAACAGAAGAGGAGTCTGTAGTGAAATACATACATTACATACTCAATGAGTCTGTACAGTGCATAACACAAGGTTTCAGTTTATGGTTTCAGTTTCATTTCATTACAAAAGTGAAATGAAACTTAAAGCAATCTACAAATCCTACTAAACGCCTGCTGTTCAGGAACAGTGACTAGCTCAGAAGGTGTTGTATACATATATGGATATGGATATGGAATAGATAGATAGATAGATAGATAGAGAGAGAGAGAGAGAGAGAGAGAGAGAGAGTTGTAGGAGTTAGCTTAGAGATAGAGATAGCGTTAGTGATTTAGTTTTAGTGTTTGTAGGAGTAGGCCTGTGTATTTATTAGATAATCCATTAAGTTCATAGCATTTAGAATAGTTAATAGCAGTTAGATTTAGTGTAGATAGATAGATATAATATTAGATTAAAAAAAAACCCATATAAAAACAAAAAAACAAATAAAAAACAAAAGAAAACCATATAAAACCCAATAAAAAACCAAAAAAACCATATAAAAAACAAAAAAACACCCGTAACAAAACTTCCCGAAAGGCCAAACGGCCGAACCGAACAGCCAAACGGCCTAACCTAACGGCCTGTTTGGACAACCGAACCGAACAGCCGAACCCAAACTTGGCGAACTAACTGACATGCCGAACCGAATGGACGAACCGAACGCAGCCGAACTGAACTGACGAACCGAACGGACGAACCGAACGCAGCCGAACCGAACGACCGAAACCGAACTGCGATCTGTTCGCCCATCCTTAGTTGTCACCAATATGCTGATGATACTCAGCTGTACCTCTCTTTTTCAGCGGACCCAGACCCTGCTATCTCGGTGCTATCCCAGTGTTTGGAGGTCATGGTGGAATGAATGTGGCAGAGCAGACTGAAGCTCAACCCCTATAAGACAGAGGTGATGGTGGTGGGGAAAGCGAAGGAGGTGTTGGCCCCCCTTATTGGGGGGTTCGCCCTCCTATAGCTCAACAGGTTCAGAGTCTGGGGGTGGTGCTGGACGTGGACATCCACCTAGAGTGGCAGATGGAGGCAGTCACAAAGGCTGCCTTTCACCAGTTATATCTGGTGTGGAGGCTGCGTCCGTTCGTCTCCGGCCCGGACCTGGCCTCCCTCAGCCATGCCTTCGTCACCTCGAGGCTGGACTATTGCAACGCACTCTATGTGGGGCTTCCCTTGTGTTTCGTTCAGAGGCTGCAGCTAGTGAAGAATGCGGCGGCCCATCTCCTTTCAGGGACGGATCGCTAGGAGCACATAACACCGGTGCTCTAGGCTCTGCACTGGCTGCCGATAGCGTACCGAGCCATATTCAAGATGTTCGTATTGATTTACAAAGCCCTGCATGGTCTCGGCCCCTCATACCTCAGGGACCGCCTCGCCCTCCGCACTCCGGAGCGACTCCTGCGGTCTGCCAGGTGTGCCTTCCTGGAAGTCCCCCGCGTTAAGCAGGGGGCCACAATGGAGAGGGCATTCTCAGTGGCCAGGCCGCATCTTTGGAACTCCCTGCCGGAGGAGGCCCGCCTGGCCCCAAGCCTTTTTGTATTTCGGCGAAGATGCAAGACCTGGTTGTTCACCCGGGCCTTTGGGGAGGGGGGTGGGTAGTTGATTTTTATTCCCCCTACCCCTAGAAATTTATGTCCCAGGCCCTGTCTTATATGTGTTTTATACGTTTTAAATGTTTATATATGTTATTTTAGATATTGGATTATTTTATGGTATTTTATTATTGTAAGCCGCCCTGAGCTGGGTTCAGGATGGGGCGGGGTATAAATGCAACAAATAAATATATATAAATAAATAAATAGAGTGGCAGCTTATACATATTGTACAGCCCTCCCTACCAGTAATGTAGGCCCCAGAACCCTGACATTTAGGGATGGGCGAACGCGGTTCAGAAGTTCAGAGTTCGGACCAAACTCGACCAATTCGGTCAACCGAACCAAACTTCTGAACTGAACTCAATTTTCGAACCGAACTGAATTTCAGAACTCTGCTCTGTTCATCCATCCTTAAAAGATAATATTCCATTTAGTTTAATGGGGTTTGAATTTTTGAACTTTGTTTGGAAGTTTGGAGTTCGGACCGAACTCGAATAGTTCAGCCAACCGAACCAAACTTCTGAACCGAACCGAATTTCCAAACCAAACTGAACTGAATTTCTGAACTTGGTTCTGTTTGCCTATCCCTACTGACATTGGCTGTTTCTTGATGCCATGGAATGATGGACCTATGAACTCCGAGTGTGGGTCCTGGGGGTAGAGTGGCAGCTTCTGGATATTGGACAGCCCTCCCTGCCAGTAACGTAGGCCCCAGAATCCACATGGTGGGTCCCGGGGCTGGAGTGGATGTTTCTTGATGCCATGGAATGATGGGTCCATGAACCCTGAGGTTGGGTCCTAGGGCTAGATGCAGTGGCACAGCAGAGGCAGCATTGACAGCAGCAGCAATTTGATTGCCCAGAGGCAGAATTGGCAGCAGGAGCAGACATTGCATAGCCCAGGCACAGAACCTTGGGAACAGCAGAGACGGCATTGGCAGGATTGCCTGTGTGCCTGTGTGCTGCACCCATGGAGCCGAACCAGGATGGTAGGATTTTCCAGGGAAGAGCTCACATACAGCAGCAGATGGCAGCAGCAGGATTGTGTGGGCACATTTGGATTTGACAGAGCAGAGCGCCCACAGACCAGCAGACAGCAGCAGAGGGATTACCAGGCAAATGGAGTATATCACCAGGGTTGACAGGGTGGGCAGACAGGCACCTTGGCATGAGAGGCAGGCAGGCGGGCTGAGGCAGAGTTTGAGCTTGGCAGCAACCTGGGAGGGCAGACAGGCAGTGACAGCGTGGCATGAGAGGTGGGCAGGTGGGCTGGGTCAGTCTTAGAGCTTGGCAGCAACCTAGGCGGGCAGACACTGGCACCTTGGCATGAGAGGCAGGCAGGCGGGCTGAGGCAGGCTTTGAGCTAGGTAACCTGGGCGGGGAGACACGCAGTGTGGCATGAGGGGCAGTAGGGGAAGCAGGCTAGGACCTTGGCAGGGCACTCAGATAAGCTGGCGAAGATTGTGTAGTGCGAGAGAGAGCCAGTCAGATAGACAGGCCAAGATCATCTAGCCAGAGGCCGGCTGGCAGGCTTACAGTTTCCCAATGCCACCCTGCATCATGAGGTCAGTCAGATAAGGCATCAGAGGCCATCTAGTATGAGAGAGAGAGGGGGGGCAGGCACCAGGCATTGGGAGAGAGGGACAGCACCTCAGCAACACAGCAGTGTTAGCCCAGATTGAGGAGGAGGATCCCCCCGTCCCAAGACTTCCCCTGACATGCGAAGACATGTGTCACTGCACTATCAATCCTTGTCCAGGGGCAGCTTGGGAAATCTCAGCAGCGGAAAGTTCACCTTAATGAACAGCAACTGCTCTACCAACTTGGTCTCCAGTCTCAGGCAGTGCGGGGAGCAAATGTCCCCCACCATGGAGAACATCTGCTCGTGGGGGACACTGGTTTGTGGGCAGGACAGTATACCCTTGGCCACTTTCGACAGGGCTGGTGACAGGGTTGGTCTTGCCGGCTCAGTAGGCCAAGGGATTGGTGCTGGGATCGACACAGGGCTTCTCCTCAAGGTAGGTCTCCACAGCTGCTGAGGCACACTCCCTCTCGTAGCTCTGACTGGGCACCACCTCCACCACTGCCCCTAGCCATGCTGCTTGCCCTATTGTGCATGGCATCATGCTCCCCAGAATGACCTGCACATAGGCCGAGCTGCTTCTGCTTCTGCCACCAATAGGGGTGCTGCTGCTGGTGCTTCTACCACTATGGCTGGGGGAAGGGATAGACCCACCTGGCTGAAATGGGTGGCTTCTCCCACTCCCACCATTCCCAGGGATGTCCTGCTGCATAGCCCGCTCTGCCTCCCGGACCCTGTCCACCAGCGCACGCTTCTGGAGGCCATAGAGTGTTGTCTTGCGTGCCATGCTGCCACTGACCCTGGGGTCCAGCATTGTTACCAGGACATATTGCTCCCGCTGCAGGAGCTCATCAAAACGCACCCTCAGTCCTGCCTTCAGATGCCATGCTAGGTCAAGCACCTCATAGGACAGCTTCCTACCCTGAGGGCCACAATCCTGCCCCCCAAGAATCTCCTTCAGCCTCATGTGGAGACTATGGACCAGAGGGGTCACCTCCTGTGGGTGGTTGTGGAGCTGCTCACAGTCTCTGTCACGGCCAGGAATGGTCTCAGCACAAAGACCGTGTGAGCCAGGATCTCCCATTCCACCCCATCGTAGCCTGAAAGTGCCTCGCTGTCCATCACCAGTTGAACCTGATGCAAGGTGACTTTCTGCTCGAGAAGCCGCTCGAGCATCAGGAAGGTGGAATTCCACCATGTGGAGACATCCTGGATGAGCTGGTGCACTTGGGAGCCTTGCTCGGATTGCTTCTCCAGGAGGAGCTCACTGCCATTCACGCTTTGGTTGAAGAACCCCGCCAGCTTCTTCCCCCACTCTATCAGGGAGCTAAGGGTGCCTGCCCCAATCCCCTTATCCCCCAATCCCAGAGCATTAATAACCACCAGGGGAAGGGTGTGTGTGGTGCAAGGGATGCTGGTGAAGCCTGCGTCATGGACTGCGTTCAGTATATTTGCCGCATTATCTGTCATCACCTTAGTGAAGGGTGCGCCTGGTGTGACCCATTCCGTCACCATGGCGGTCCGGGCTGCCTTGATGTTCCTGGTGGTGTGAGGGTTGTCCATGACTTGTGCCTGAAGCAGGGCCCACCTATACCCTGCTTCGGGACCTCTCCTGCCTCTCCCCAAAGCTGCCTCTGGGTCCTGCCACCAGTGCGCTGTTACCACCAGGTAGGCATGCTGGGTGTTCCTGGTGGACCACAGATTGGTGGTGAAGTGAACAGCAGCACCTCCAGCCCCTGCCAGCTGCTCCCTCACCCACTCCTACAAAGCCCTGTTCAGGTCTGGCACCACATTCCAACTCAGGGTGGTGCGGGACGGAAGCTTAAACTGGGGGGCCAGGAACCCAATCAGCCAATTGAAGCTCATGTCCTCTACAATAGAGAAAGGATGCCTATCCAATGCAATCATTTCGTCTAACAGGTCCCTGGCTTTCTCTTGATAACCAGACCACCCTCCAGCTGCCGATGGCCTTGGCAGCTGCCCCCACCCCAGCTCCTCCATGGTGAACTGACGCTGCTGGCGAGGCTCCTGCTGCTGTTCTTCCCCCCTATCAGGAATACTGCTCCTGCTGCTAGAGGCAGCAGTTGGTGCAGGATGCTTGCCCGCTGAAGGAGACGGGCGACTGGCGGCTGCAGTCAGGAACCCACTGGCATCTACTTCCCCTGCCTTCCTGCTTAGCAGCAGAGCACTGTGGTATGATTTCAGGTGCCTCGCCATGGCACTTGTCCAAAGGTTGTCAAACACCTGCCCACTCTTCACCACCTTATTGCACACAGTATATTGCACCTCCCTGGGATCATCCACCCGCACCAGCTTGAAATGTGCCCAGACAGAGGATTTTTTTTCCCCTCCTGCCTTCTTTCCCGCCCCAGGGGATGCACTGCTGCTTCCAGCACTGCTGGCAGGGGCAGAACTTGGTGGTGATGACACAGTTCTGGGAAGAGGGATAGCCATCACCACAGCTCCAGACATCTCCTCTGCGGGTCTAGTGTCTTCTTCTGCCTCACTGTCCTCAATCACAGTGATGTCCCGTGAAGGGGAGTACTGGGACCCTGAGGCTAGACTTCCCACCATGCTAGTGCCACTCTCCTCCCTGTGCCTGCAGAGCTGCTACTGATGCTGCTGCTGCTACTCCTCTCCCTGCTGCCATTGCCTTGGGATCAGGCCTTGCCTCTAGCAGCCAGGGTGGGATCCACCAGTCCTGGACTACTGGGGATCACCTCAACAATAGGGGACATTGGTGGCCCTGGAGGAACAATTGAAGCACCTGCTCCTGCAGCAGCAGAGACAGCCACAGCCTCATGTCCTGCAGGCCTTCCAGTGCCCTGCATGGCACTGGAGGACACTGGTAGGAGGCACCACTGAACCACCACCAGACTAGTGCCACTGCTGCTGGGAGCCTCTGAACCCTGTCTCCCAAAATCATGCCTGTGAAGCTTGGGGTGTGGTGATGGACTCTGGCTGCTGCTGCTGCCTCCTGCCACTCCTCTGGCATGGCCCCTTCCCCTACCACCTCTGCCACATGCCCCATTGCCTGCCTTATGGGCAGCAGACTGGCCTCTCCTACTTCCCTTCTCCATGTCTTCAAACAAAAATGCACAAATATATATATATATATATATATATATATATATATATATATATATATATATATATATATATATATATATATAATTCAAATTTTTCTAATATTTTCTACACTAACTCTAACTATGGTATTAACTATTCTAAAATCTGTGTAAGTAAATATTATATCTAAAGGCCTAGTCCTACAAACACACTCTAAAATATCAAAACTGAGTAACTAACTACACCCTAACACTATCTCTACCTATATAACTAAACTAACTCTCCTACAACTATGTACCTATCTATATAAACTAACTAACTAACTATATCTAATATCTATCTATCTATCTATATATACAATATTACACAGGGATGGGGGGAAAACACAAAGAACACAGGGAGGGGTACAAAACTGAAATGAAACCTAAATCAATCTAATAATCCTACTCTAAATAAATCCAAAAACAGGGTAAGGGAATCAGGGATGGAGGAATATATAGAGGGAAAGGGAAAGGATTCATTGGAGGGGGGAGGAAGAACACAGGGAGGGGTAAAAAATAAAAATAACACCTAAATCTATCTAATATAATCTAAATAAATGATAATATGGAGGTAAATGGGTTGGGTGGATGAAATAGGAGGAGGATGGCAACGGATTGGGGAGCTGGGAGGTACACAAACTGGTGGGAGAGGGAGCCTTCTGAAAATGCCTGCTGTCAGGAACAGTGACTAGCTCAGAAGGTGTTGAAAGGGGGGAGGGCAATGAGTTTTGTTACTTGCTGTGCCCGCCTCACTGCAAGCCCCATTGGCTCCATGCAGCCTAGCTCGTGGCCAATCTCAGCCTGCGAAGCCAGTGTTCTGAGGAGAAAAGGGGTGTTGATTGGGCAGGCTGGCTGCTACGCCAAACCTCTCAACCCCTGGTGCCTGGAAGTCTGCTCCTCAGCTGACTCCCCCTCCCTGTCACGTTTTACCTTCCAGTGACGCGTTTTTGCCTACCGAACTCATCCGAACTTGATCCGAACCGACCAAACTTTTTGGTCTTTTGAGAGTTCAGTATTGGGTTCGGTTCAGCCCGTTCAGGTTCGGGTTTGGATTCGGATTCGGTCATCCGAACTGGCCGAGTTCGGGCCGAACTCCCAACTTCCGAACCGCATTCGCACATCCCTAATTTCTTAGCAATGATTACCATGATGCACTTTTGTTGCTAACAAATAGTTAATTTTGGATAGTGATTCATGTAATACATACTGTGACTTAGTCTTTTTAACTGTACTGTAGCTAATTCACATTGGTTCATGTTTACCACCAGAAACTAGTTTGGATGTAGTATTCTGCAGGAGACTTCCCGGGTGGAAACAGACATGACGCTAACTCCACTTTAACATGTTTTATGCATGTTGCTGGGCTGTATTGGTGCACTTCACAGCCCTGCAACATGCATAAGAAATGTTAAAGCAATGTTAAAGTGGATTTGGTGTCATGTCTGTTTTCACCCACAGTAGTAATCTAAAGGCAAAAGAAGGAGTTCCTTGCCATTAAATGGCACAGAACAGCTGTAAAGATGACAAGTCCAAGCTTAGTGCATACACTGTGTACATATGCATTGATTAAGGGTTGTTTGGAATACATATTCCATTTTTGCAAAACTGTTCTTTGAAGATGGAAGAGCTATTAACTTTTCAATCAGAAATCTGATTGGAACATGGATTCTGAATGGAATCATGACCAGAAATAAATATTTTTTTTATAAATCCATTGCGCATGACCAAAATGGAACCACCCTTATGCAAAATGACAGTGATCGCATTACTGACATTCTGGATAAGAGTAGCAGTTGTACATGCATAATGGCTACTGAGGTGATTCCACTCCGTAATCGTGGTTAGTGCAACCATGATCTGGGATCGGTGGAAAATAACATCTGTTACCTTCTACCGATCCCGGATAGGGCTGATGCAGCAGCAGCTTTTACCGCGCCGCGATTCCGTTCCGCTATTTTGGAATTGCCCGCGCCACACCGCGACATTTCTGCGGATATTCCGCTAATTCCGACGGAATTCTGCAAATTGCGGAATTGCGGGAAAATCGTGGAAAAATCGCAGAAATTGCGGAAAACCACTATTCCGCGATTTTTTGGCGCTGGCGGAATTGCGGAAATAGCGAAAATGTCATGTTTCCACGATTCCACTAAGTTGCGGAATTAAATAAGCGGAACCGCGGAATGAAACCGCGGAATGAAAGCCTCTGCCATGCCATTCCACTAATTGCGGAAACACTGTTTCCGCCGGAAATAGCTACCGCTGCGATATTCCACTACAGCCCTAATCCCGGATCGTGGTCCCGGCCATGATCCGGAATTAGGCACAGCACCCAGATTGGCCACTATGCCCGCCCGTCTCCTGGAGGACAAGCGGTCGGGGGAGCGTGGGGAGGCCAGGACCGTGCGGCTACATGTCGTGCCGCACAGCCCCTCCCCTTCCCCGATCCCCGAGCGGAATCAGGCCGGCACATCTAAAGGACGGATGGCTTGATTCCAGACCTGGTAAAAGGGAGGCCCGTCATGTCTAAAAATACCCATTGATACCTGAAAAGTTACTAGAACAGTTTATAAAGCAGTCAAACTATAAGCATCTAATAACAATACAGTGATTACTAGAAGCCACTGTGGATTTGTCAAGAAAAAGTCAAACCAGACTAATCTTATTTCAATTTTTTATTACGTTACTAGTTTAGTGGATCATGGGAACACTGTGGATGTAATACATCTGCAAATCATTTGACAAATTCCCCTATAATTAGGGGTGTGCATCATGGCACAATTTGTTTTTCATTTTTTGTTATCATTTTCATTATTAAAATGTGTCCTTTTCATTTTTGTTAATAATGAAATGTCATTTTTGTTATTGTTATCATTAAAACAAAATGTTTTTTGTTATCATTGTCATTAGCAGTGTCTGTATCAGTACCAATTTCAAACACAGATTTTATTTTTGGTATTGGTATCGATATTGAGCACCAATGAAGAATTATCATCAGAAGTTGAACTCCTTCCCCTTCTCATTGTGATACAGAAATAAGTGCACACAATAATATATAGTTTTCACAATATATAGTTTTATTTATATATTATATACAGACTCTAAACTATACCTAACCTATGTATATTACAAAATATATAATCCTAATATATATAATAAAACAGCCTAGTATCTTATCTAATCTATCTATATAATATATAGACGGGGGAGACAGACAGGGGAAGGGAAAAGAAAAACTCAGAGGTATATCTACTATCTATAATCTAACATCTCTCTCTCTCTCTCTCTGTGTACCTAAGGAATAAGGATTGGGTGGTAGGGAAGGGAATACTGGATATATATATGGGAGGATTTCTAGTGTAAGCACCTGCAGCTTCTGCAAATGCACCCTGAAAAGCAAGAGAGCTAACACAGAGTGAAGCAGCTGAGCCCTACAATACAAAGGGTTGCAGTGCGTTCCCCCAGAGCCCTCCTGATTGGTCCTGGGAGGCAGAGGCATTGAGAAATCACAGGGTGTCATTCAACTGCTGGGACCTGTTTGCGCTGCTCATTGGTCAGAGATACATCCATCAGGTCCTCCCCTTCCAGTTCAAGAGTTCAGCATTGTTTCTGGCTCCGAAATGTCTGCTCCCTCCTCCTCTCTCCACATTTCCCTCCAAAAATACCTGCCAGGCTGCTAGGCAATAACAAAATCAATAACGACTTTCATTATTGTTATTGATTTTGTTATATTTTTGTTATTTTTGTTATTGCAATAATTTCATTATCAATATAATGAATTTTAGTTATTTTTGAAATTTTTGTTATTGATATAATGAAAATGACATGCATTGTTGGCAAACTGATAAAATGTGGGTTAGATTATAATACCATTAGGTGGATTTACAGCTGGTTAAAGAACCATAGTCAAAGAGCGCTCATCAATGGATCTTCATCAATCTGGAGAGAGGTCTTGAGCAGGGTTATCCATAGCTCTGACCTGGGCCCGTTACTGTTCAACATCTTTATTAATGCCTCGGATGAGTGACTAGAGGGAATGCTTATTAAATTTACAGATGATACATAACTGGAAGAGATAGCTAACAGCTTAGAAGACAAAAAAATTCAGAATAATCTTGATAAGTTAGAAAACTGGACTGAAACTAACAAAATTAGGTTCAACAGAGATAAATGTAAAGTTCTGCATTTAGGTAAGAAAAATCAAATGTACAAATACAGGATGGGGGATACCAGGCTTGGCAGCAATACATGTGAAAAAGGATGTGGAGATTGAACGCAAGTCAATAGTGTGATGCAGCTGCAAAAAATGGTTAATGCAGTTTAGGCTGCATTAACAGAAGCATTGCTTCCACGTCACAAGAAGTAATACATCTACTCTATTCTGTGCTGGTCAGACCTCATCTGGAGTATTGAGTCCAGTTCTTGGCACTGCACTTTAAAGACATCAACAAATTGGAACAGGTTCAGAGGAGGGCAACAAAGATGGTCAGGGGTCTGGAAACCAACAAATCCTATGAGGAAAGTCTCCTATGAAGGAGTTCTTTGCTTCCCACATAGTGTCCATGAAATCCCATCCAGCGGAGCTATTCCAAGTGGTGCAGGGACTGGTCAGTCCGGCCCCCCTCCTCTTGGAAGTGGAGTCATCTCAAGCCCGCTGTGACATGTTTGTGGATTATTTTGCAGATAAACTTGCTTGGATTCACCTCAGTTTTGATACCGCACTTTTGGTAGTAGGGATACCAAGGTTATGGAAGCCATGTCCTGTCCAATGTTGTGGGATCATTTTTGGTTGGTGACCCCTACTGACGCAGAGGGTATTCTTGGGTCTGTGAGTGCTACCCATTCTGAATTAGATCCATGCCAATTCTGGCTGGTCAAGGCCTGTCGGGAGAACATGGGTCCGTTGCCGGCTGGGGTGCAGGGGGCCGGGCTGCCTCAAAGAGGCAGTGGTGCAGCCCCTGCTCAAGAAACCATCGCTTGATGTTGACTCTCTTGACAGCTATCAACCAGTCTCTAACCTTCCCTTTTTAGGGAAGGTTATTGAACGGATGGTGGCCCAGCAGTTGCAGGGGCATCTGGATGATGTTGGTTTTCTTGATCCCTTGCAGTCTGGATTTTGGCCAGGTAATGGCTGCAAGACTGCGCTTGTGGTACTGGTTAACAACCTGCATTGGGAATTAGATCCGGGCCATTCGGCCCTGTTGGTTATATTAGATCTGTCAGCTGCCTTTGATACTGTTGACCATGAGATGTTGGTGATGTACCTGCGGGACCAGGCCAAGGTGGGTGGCACAGTTATTGACTGGTTCTGCTCCTTCCTGGCTGGAAGAACTCAGTGAGTGGTGCTCGGTGATTATTTTTCATCATACCGAGACCGCTCCTGTGTAGTCCAGGGTTCTGTTCTGTCCCCTCTCCTGTTCAATGTGTATATGCGGCCACTTGGTGAAGTGGTCAGGAGGTTTAGTGTGCGGTGTCATCAATATGCTGATGACACCCAACTTTTCCTCACATTTTCATCAGACCAGGGCCCGTCAGTCTTGGTGCTTACCAAGTGTCTTGCAGCAGTGGGGAATTGGATGAGGGCAAATCAACTGAAGCTGAATCCTGACAAGATGGAGGTGATGTTGGTTGGTAAGGTGGTGGGGGTGATGCCCCCTGTCTTTGATGGGGTCTTCCCTCTGCTGGTTCCCCAGGTGCAGAGTCTGGGGTAGGGCTGAAATGCTGTACCACTGAAGCAGCATTTACCAGCAGAAAGTGCTCTTCTGCACCAAGCAGCATGGTTTAGGAAGGTAGCGATTTTCGAGCCTTGCACTTGCAGCTTTCCGTGGTTGCTGCTGCGGTATTTTCACCACTGTAGATTTCACACGGAGGCAGCAGGTTTGCCACAGTTTTCCCTTTCCCTTAAGTGTGGCAGCTTTGTGATTCGTGCATCATTGCAGTCAGGGGTGTGGCCACCGTGGTGCGGGGAAAGTTGCTGCCTTGTAAAAAAAAGTTCTTCTTCGAGTGGCTCCTTCCATTCTCACTTGCGCGCCCTTCTCTTCCCAGCATATAACAAGCTCACTAGCTTAAAAAAACCCACTTGACATTCACACGCCCCCACCCTATATAAGGTACCTAAACCCAACACAGTTCCTTCCAACCCTAAGCAATTAGGAAGAAAATTCCATGCGGGGTTGGAAGGATGGGTGCTTGTGAGAATGTTCGGAGCCATCTCAAAGAACCTTGTTTACAAGGCAGCAACCTTCTGTTCTCCTTTGAATGGCTCCTCCCATTCTCACAAATGGCCGAGTACCAAGCCTAGAAAGAGGCGGTGGGGGAATTTTCTGACAAAATGACAATCCATGCAGGTTCGATCTACAGCCTGGGATGGGGGCAGCAGGCAGGGGGAAGCCTGCTCTGGTGGGTCCATTCAACTGGGGTAGGGTTGGTTGATCAGTGATGTCTCTGTTAGAAGGATGGACAGATCCTCCCTCTTCCCTTTGTGGTTGCTGCATAGAGAGAACTGGGGGTGCAGAGCAGCTACAATGAGGCAGAGAACCATCCCAGCAAAGGGGAAGAATTTGTCCTTGGCACCCTAACGTACAAGATAATTCACAGAAAAGCAGGGAACCCCCCCCCCCCCATCCCCTAGATCAGCATCAGGAGCCAGGCACTTGCTCACTGCTGCTGGGGAATCCCTGCACTCTAAGCAGGAAAGAGGCAGCGACTAGTGCACAAGGAGGGATAACAAAGATTCCTCCCTCAAAGCTCACCTCTGGGTGCTGACCTGTTTGTTGTCCCTCCTTGTGCACTAGTCTCTGTCCTGCTTAGAGTGCAGGGATCCCCGGCTCCAGTAGCAGTGAGAGAGTGCCTGGGTCCTGATGCTGATTCAGGCGATGGGGGGCGGGGGGGGGGAGTACCTGCTCTTCTGTGAATTCTCTTGTGCTTTAGGGTGCCAAGGACAAATTCTTCCCCTTTGTTGGGATGACTCTCTGCCTCATTGTAGCTGCTCTGCACCCCCAGTTCTCTCTATGCAGCAACCACAAAGGGAAGAGCTTGGTATATGCTGGTAAGAGAAGGGCGCGTAAGTGAGACTGGAAGGACCCCCTCAAAGAAGAACTTTGTTTACAAGGCAGCACCTTTCACTGCAAAGGAGGGGATGGGGGGGTACTCTTCCCCCACCTGTGTAGCATTGCTGCAGGGCTACAATTGAGCTGTTTAAAAAGGCGGTGCTGGTGGTGCAAGAGAGACTCCTCTGGGACTTGGGAGCAGAGCTTCTGACTCCTGTGGATGCCGCATATGCCTGGGGCCGGCCCTGATTTCTTCTGGCTCCCTCTCAGGGCAGGGCACGGGTGCAAATGCACCCCCGCCCCCTGCCATGGTGGCTATGCCCCTGAAGTGGACTCTGAAGCAGGTAGTCAGAGTCACCCTAAGTTCATTCATTCAATGATCTATTATTGAGCATCACGGTGCATCAGGGACTCGTGCTCTGTGGCGGAAGGCAGCATTAAACCACTTGTGTTCACAAACTGTAGACATGCCACATATTCAGATACTGGCAGCAGGTAATGTGGAATTGAAGAAATATCGAGGGGAAGTTGGTGGGAAGACACATTAAGTGCCAAGTTCTCGGAATGGAATGGTGGCATGGTAACAACTGCTGCCGCTTCAGCCCTAATCTGGGGGTGCTCCTTGATTCATAGCTCCACTTGGATATCTAGGTGGAGGCTGTGGCAAGGAGTGTCTTTCGTCAATTAAGTCTGGTGCATCGGCTTCGGCTGTATGTTTTGGACTCTGACCTGGCCACTATCATCCATGCTTTCATCACCTCTAGGTTGGACTACTGTAACACGCTCTATATGGGGCTACCCATGCTGACGGTTCAGAGACTGCAGCTGGTGCAGAACGTGGCGGCCCATCTCCTTGGGGGATTGGGCCACCGGGAGTATATTACACCAGTTCTACGTTCATTGCACTGGCTGCCTATAGTCTTCTGGGCCTGATTCAATGTGTTGGTACTCGCCTATAAAGCCCTTAATGGCCTTGGCTCATCCTATCTGTGGGATCATCTCACCCCTCAGGTCCTGGATCAGCCCCTGAGGTCACTGGGGGGGGCTGTCCTTGAAGTCCCTTGACTTCTTTGGGGGGAAACATGGGGGGGGGCTTCTTGGAGGCCGCTCCTTGGTTGTGTTAACTCCCTGCCATTGGAAGCTCATTTGGCCCTGGATCTCCACTTTTTTCGACTTAGTTGTTAGGGATGGACGAACAGAATGCGGTTCGGATGTTCGGTCGTTCGGTTTGAAACCCGAGTTCGTGTTCGATGGTTCAGTTTAGCTGAGTTCAGGTTGGCCGAACAGTTAAAAACAGCACTATCGAAACCCAAACTGAAACGAAACCCAAACCAAATCTTGGCCGAAACCGAAAGTTATTTTTTTCCCCCTGAAAAGATGTTTTTCCTGCCCCCAACTCATCCAAACTCATTCAAACACAACTGAACTGTTTGGTCATTCAAGAGTTCGGTTCGGACATTCGGTTTGGACGTCCAAACAGACCGAGTTTGGTCCGAACTCCGAACATCCGAACCGCATTCGCCGATCCCTATTAGTTGTAAGACTTGGCTGTTCTGCCTGGCCTTTGGGGAGGGGGAGGCTGGGTAGAGTGGGAGGGGAGGGAGTGGGTTAGGGTGGGGGTGATGTGGGATATGTTTATCTTCCCTTTTATGCGCTGTTTTTTAGATAATTATGTTGTTTTATTTATTTTTTCATTTAAGATGCCCAGAGCTGCCTGTGGCAGGATGGATGACATACTAAGTTTTTAAAATAAATAAATAAATATTTCTACAATAGGTATGAGCATGGGTTGTCTGTATAGTGAGAGCCATTATGGTGTAGTGGATAAAGTGCTGGAGGTGGACCTGAAAAGTCAGGATTCAGATTCTGTCCTAGTTATGAACTCAATGGGTGGCTTTAGGCATGTCACAACCTCTCAGCTTCAGTTCCCCATCTGTAAAATAGGAATATGTATGTGTGTGTTTCCTTGTGTTCCTCTCACAATTGTCCATTTTAAATTGTAAATCCATTAGGCAGGGACCCGTCTCTGAAAAATCTGTGACTGTAAAGTGCTGTGTATGCCTAGTAGCATTATAGAAATTATGATTAGTAGCGCGCGTGTAGTGCATGGCGCATGCAGAGTATGGGATCAGCCCTGTCATTCCTATATATTGTACAGATGTGTGAGTACCAGATTGTGAATCATTCTTGCCTGTGGCATTCCAAAGTGGTGTATGGTAGGCTGTGATGGACGAATCTTGAGACAAAGTTTGATGGAAATAGATGTTTATTCGAGGTTTTACCCTGTGCTAGTTTTATGAATTTTTGTTCCTCTAGGAGAAATGCCCCTCTAGGGAAAATGCCTTCACTCCCTTTCCCATGGACCATCAACTTCTACAGATCATCAGGATCTAACTGAAGGGCAAGATGGTAAGAGCAGGACAGAGCTGATTGCAGTGCATGGAAGTGCTGGGATCCTCTGCCTGCCACAGCCCAGCCTTGAACCCATGGCCCCTGGGGTGCTGGAGAGCCTGTCCAGCACCCTGCACCACCTGGTGGGCTTGTGAGGGTGTTGGATTGTCCCCCTTCTGTTTCCTTTGCGTGCTTGCTCCCTGTGTGTCATGCCCCCTCCCAGCTGTAGCCAGTTACCTTAGTCGTGCCTCCCA
>QEPC01009232.1:542845-556319 GCA_003113815.1 Sphenodon punctatus | reverse complement strand
TTGATCCCTGTCTTCCAGTTCCCGGCCCTGTGTGTTTCTTCCCTGTCCCTCCACCTCGATGAGTCGTATGCCTTCCTAGACCAGCTTGGCTGGTACTTATGTGGAGTGCTTTATCTCCTGGATATCATAGAATGGCTGAGACATTCCCTTGCAAATCCTGTGGCTCCCCTTTTGCCTTCCCTCATCTTCCCCTCCGTCCTTTCCCTAGGCTCCGACCCCGGAGCCTTACACTGCCCTGGAAGTGGGAGAGTGCTCTGGGACAACTCTTCATTGCCTGTGAGGCTGAAAAATATAGCTAAAGGTGCAGATTTAATAAAGTAGTAAATGATCCTCCCTCCACACATGTGTCTTTCTAGGCTTGTGCCTACTTTGCTTAATGCTTTGTGTCTAGAATCTGTGGGTATTTTCAGACATTACAAGATCACGATCAACCACAGTGAACCACGGTCAATCCCGCAATGGGGCCAAAGCGCCCTGAATGTCTGTTTGGTGGTTGCCAGATGTTCACTACAGTCAATACCCACATGGGGTCAAAAGCAACCATGCTTCTGGACCTCCAGCCCAGACCATCTCTGAAAGCGTGGTCAAAGAGATTCCCAATGGGAAACAAAAAAAAGTAACTTCTGGACAGCAATCCCTGGCCGGAATGAAAGAAAATGATTCCCAGCCGGGGACAAAGCACGCAGCGTCACTACCAGGCAACCAGAAACACCACAGACTGGGGAGGGAGATTTAAAGGGCACACAGCAGCAGGGGGACATGGCAGGATGGAGAGAGGTGGGAGGCAGAGGTGAGCGCCGGAGGGCGAGAGAGCGAGAGAGGAGGAGGAGGAGGTGGTGGTGGAGGTGGGGGAGGAGGTGGTCATGCTGCACATGCAGGAGTTGGAGGGGTAGCAGCAGCAGCAGCAGCAGCAGCAACAGCCATGACAGGCAGCCCCGAGGACATCGACTGGGCCGGGGGATGAGGCACCCCAGAAACCGGTAAGGGGAATGAAGGGGAGTGGACCCAGCACCACAGGGAAACTGGGTGGGGTGGTGGAGTGGGTGGGAGGCCGGCCGGCCGGCCAGCAGGGGGGAAGGGGCAGGGATGCGGGACCAGGGAAGAACAGCACAGAGGAGGAGGAGGAGGAGAGAAGGGGGAGAAGGCCCTACCACCGAGGGGGCCAGTGGGGGCTCTGGGAGACCTGGGAATTCATTTGCATCTGTGGGACCCTGGAGCATCAGCTGAAGCTAGCACTCAATGAGAGGAAAGAGCATGTGTTCCAGGAGATAGTGCAGGAAATGGAGGTGGTGGGGCATCACCGGACAGTCGCACAGTGCCACTCCAAGGCCAAAGAGCTGAAGATGGGGTACAAGGCCATCAGGGACAACAACTAGCGGTCTGGACACAGACTCTGGACTGCCCACTTCTATGATGCCCTGGACCGCATCCTTCATATGAAGGGGTCAATTGTCGCCCCCCTCCCCTCACCACCCCACAAGAAGGCACCTGCTCCAGGGACCCAGACCCCCAGCAAGAATGCCCCAGGACCTCAGGGACCAGCAGCCCCCCCTGTACAGATGCCCCCACCCCCTGGCTGGACAGCCAGACTCCAAGGCTGGCACCCTCATCACCCTCAGCCAGTGGCTGCAGGGGGAGCACAGAAACATGGAGGGGCTGGCCTCGGCGGGATTGGAGACAGACATCTAGGGTAAGCAAGAACACGGGATGGGACGACAGACCCAGGACAAGGGAGGAGGGGGGTCAGGGATGGGTCGACCAGGGGGCAGGCCCCATCTGACCCTACCATCCCGTGACATGGGTCTGGGTCTGTGGGGGGCACCTGTGCACATTGGATGCCCTCCACCAACCACCCCCCATAACCCACAGGTCACGGAATCCCCCAGCACCAGAGGCAGGTGGGCGAGGAGGCCAGCGCACAGCAGTCCAGGCAGCAGCCGGAGGACCCAGGTGAGGCACACTGGCAGGGTGGGGGGTCCCCGGGGAGGGTGGGTGGAGGACCCAGGGCACTCAGGGTGGAATGGGGGGCCTGTAGGGGTGGTAAAGAGGGGGATGCAAAGGGGGGGGCACCTGGGGTGGCAAATGACTAACCACTATGTACCCTACAGGACAGCCAGAGGGGCCACAGAAACCCAGGCCCATGCCCACAGCCAGCAGATGAGGGAGAACCAGGAATGGGTATGGCACCGGAGGGAGGACCAGGCGGAGGACAAGATGAACAGGTCCCAGAACATTGGGACCTCCCTGCTCCTGCACGCAGGTACTATGTGTGCCTATGTATGACAGCTGCCCCCCACGGGCATCCTGCCTGCCCAGGGCCCCGTGCCAGGCCCCTCAGCACCCTCACCACCTCCCCAACAACCCCAGTCACCTCCGCACCAGAAGGGCCCCTGCATCTGCCTCCCAGTCCCCTCCGGCCTCGGGTCCCAGGTCCTCCCTCCCTCCCTCCCACCACCACCTGCCTGTCCAGACACCAAGACATTGCAGGACACTGTTGGGGACACAGACAGTGGGGGGGAGGGCAGCTCCCAGAGCTCTGTGGTACCCACAGGGCATTCTAGGGGGCACCACCAGAAACGCGGGGGATGGGGGAACGAAGGGGAAGGGGGAGGACGGTCTGAAGGGGGGGGTGGTGGTGGTGGTGGTGGTAGGGGGCACAGGTTAGCGGGTGATAGAATAAATGCATGGATGACACAGCCGCCTCCTGTGGTCAGTTCAGGGACCCGGAGGTGGGAGGTGGACTGTTCCGGTATAGGGGCTTGCCCGGGGACTCCTCCGGGCCCCTGGAGGTGTGGGCCAGGGGGTGGGCACCCTCACGCCTGGGCCTCCCAGCTGATGTTCCTGGCTAGGGCGGCACGGATGCGTTTTGCATAACGGGAGTCCCTTGGGTTGTCCGCATTCATGTACAGAGGCACGGGGCCGGGAGGGCGGGTAGGCATGGGGGTATTTGAGGGTGACCCTATCAGTATTGCACACATTGTGCAGCACACAGCAGGCACCGATCACCAGGGCTGAGGTTTCCACCGTGTAGTCTAGCCAGCCGGCGAGGTTCCTCCAGTGCTGCTTGAGGGCCCAAACGCCTGCTCGACCACAGTCCTGCTAGCACACAGTTGGGCATTGTAGAGCGCCTCCACCAGGGTCTGGGCAACTGGGTATACCTTCATCAGCCACTGGGTGAGGGGGTAGGCTGGGTCCCCCAGGATACATGGGGGCATCAGCACCCCCTCGATCTGGGCCATCCCCATGTCTGCAAAGTCCCCCCGGTACATCCGGGCATAAAAGGGGGAGATGGTCATGATCCTGGCATTGTGACTGCACCCGGAGTTGCCCATGAAGATGTCTATGAACCTCCCCTGGTGGTGTCACAGGAAGGGGGTAAACCTCCCCTAGGAAGGGTAGGAAAGGGTCTCTGGAGAATTTGAACAGACACGGAGGAGGGCAGGGGCCTCCCACTCCCTACCTGAAAGGAACTCACAGGGATGAGTGCCCGTCAGGATAGAATTGTGTCCTTTCGAACCTCCAAGAGTGTTCAGGCCTCTATCATCATAGGTCGCCAAGCAGGGAATACTGGAGGGCCCAAGCCTCTCTTGGTTCCACCACCATGTTCCAATCACACCACCAGGGATAGGGTAACTGGGAAAACTAAAGTAGGGGAAGGAGGTATGGGACCCAGGGGTTACAAGGAGGGAAAAAAGGTCACTTGTACTGCAGGGGGCAGGATACCCAGGAGGGAGGGGGGAAGGGGTTGATCCACACAGATTAAAACACTCTCTCACTGGCAGTCAACTCTCAGGCGGGGGTTAAGAGGAGAAGGTTTATGCACTCACCACACTCTAAAGAGGTCTCCTCACATGACACAATGAACTCACAGGAAGGGAAGAAGGGGGGAAGAAGAAAGCAAGACTGAAAGGTTTCCCAAAGGTTCCACACTCTCACTGCAAGGGGCCATTTTCTCTGATCACCGGCACTGCACTCTGAGCGGCGCCAGTGTTTATACTGCTGGCCCCGCCCCCTGATGTGCCTGCAAGCGCAATGAACATCACAGCGGCACCGGCACCGCCTGACTGTCACATGGCCTTGTTGGGGGAAACCCCGCTGTATTATGTTGCTGCGGCACCGATGTCAGGATGCCGGAAGTCCCTGGAGTGCTCGGGGCAACCTCCCGTGGATCCGCTACTAGGCTGCTCTTGGGGGTGGATTTCCCCTGCCGATCCTGTAGCCCCTGCCGTGGGGGTTTCCCATGGTGGCGGCAAAGTCGGGTCCTGACAGGTGGTCCATGACCACCTGCAGCTGCAGGGAGTGATACCCATGCCTGTTGACATACTCCACGGCCTCTCCAACAGAGGGATGGAGGATCTCAATGTGGATGCCGTCCACAGCGCCCATGCAGTTGGGGAACCCACCAGTCATGAATCCAACAATCACGGGCCCCTGATCCACCATCTGGATTGCCCTGTCCAGGAGTATGCCCTCCACAGCATCACAGACATCCCAGAGGATACAGGCCACAGTGCTCACTCCGACACCGAAGTGCTGTGAGATAGACTGGCAGGAGTCTGGTGTTGCCAGGGCCCAGACCCCGATGGCCACCCACTGGACCATGAGGATGGGGTTCCTCATGGGGGTGTGCTGTTGCTCCATCCAGGGCATGAGCAGATCTGTGAGCTGCAGTAGGGTGAGCTTATCCATCCGGAAGTGTGCCCTCCAGGCTGCCTCATCCCACTGAGCCAGTGCCCAGGACCACCAGACCTGGGCCCGCTTCGTGACCCATAGCCGCCGGGCAATGGGCATAGCAAGCAGGGCGGCCTGGTGCATGGTCTCCCTCCTCCATTGGAGGCGCCCAGCCACCTCACAGATCGCCGCCGGCCTGGTCCGGCTGCGGCTCACGGCCTGTAAGTCCGCCCCGGACACCCGCTGCACCCTGAGCTGGGCCAGGGAGCGCCTGTGGGCTTGGTGAGCCCTGCGGGCCCCTGCAGCGATCCAGGCCATGGTAACCCACAGGCAGGCACCCAGGTGCACCTCAGTGGTCTGGATGCACAGCTGATTGGTGTGGGCATGGTACCACTCGGCACAGAATGCAAGGAGCATCCCACATACACCCAACTTGTCCCACTCCATGGTGAGGTGAGTCCCGGGGGGACCGCTGGCGGCCCTGATATTGGCTGGGATGGGCATTCCCCCCACCCCCGGCTGCCTGTGCCGGCTCCTGCAGGGCGGGCGGCCCTGGGTGGCAGGTGCACGGTATTGAGCACACCTGCTGTGCCTGGCAGGAGCCGTGCGCACGGGCCGGCGTGCACCCGGGCATGCAGGCTGCGGTTGCATATCTCATGTCATCACCTCCCACCTCTCCCTGTTGGCAACATCGTGTCCTTGCTGGCCTGATTAGTGTGTCGGCTGTCCTGTCTGTGTGCACAGTTCCTGCAGCTGTGCTGGCTCCGCACCCCACGCCTCGCTCTGTTGCCATACATTGCTGCGGCCTGTGGCTTTCTTAACTGGCCTTGTTGCCCCCCCGAGCCACCTCCTGCCCGTCATGGGAATGTGGCCCCCCCTGTCTGTGGTGTTATTCTCCCTGGCATGCTGGACTATGACTGGCTGTGCTTCCACCGGGCTCCGGGCCCCATGGGACCCCCCATCCGTGGTCCTTCCGCGAGATCATGGCCCTGTGTGACCTGTGGCATACCCCAGCGGTGCAATTGCTGATGAGCTGCCCAGACAGCCTGTCAGGTACTTACATGAGCCTGAGCTCTGGCCTTCGTTACTTCAGCTATGAGGCGAGCGCCCGGGACTGTCAGCTGCATGCTGAGACGCTGGGACTGGTTCCCTTTCCTGATAGATGCATCCCAGACATGAGGTACTTGTATGTGGCCTGGTCTGTGATGGAGACCGTGTCTGCCATGTCTGTGTGCAGCCTGGCCGCCTACACAGGCTGTCTGGCTGAGTGGGGCCCTGCCCTGGCCAGATCCTACTTTGGCTGCATTCACGGGACCCATGGGTACTAGCGTTCCCGTGGGGTGGTGTATCACCGGCTGTTGGAGCTGGGTCAGCTTCCATAGCCCCCTGCTGCTGACTGCTGCATGTCAGAGCCTACCATGGTGGAGCTAGCGGCGCTGTCTGGTGTGTAGTCCCATTCCGATGTGCAGCTGGATCTCTCCATGCAGGATCTCTTCGAGGCTTACTACCTGATCACCCACCACATGTCCATGCAGGGGTACCACCGGGGCATGCTTCATTGGCCCCACCTCGTTCACAAGCCTTTTTTGGAAAATCCTTCACCAGCTGATAACTCCAAACCAAAAGATCATGAATATCCCTATAAAGAATGCCAGCTGGGAGGCCTTTTTTGGGAATTTATATAGAGCAAGGAGTCTGGATGACACTGGTCTTGAGGTGAGGCCAGACTCACCTTCTGAATCGTTGGATTTTGAATTTGCCTTCTTAGAGGAGGAAATAGAGGATGCAATTATGGCTCTGAAACTGGGTAAGTCTCCGGGACCAGATTCTATTAGTGCTGAGGGCCTGAGAGCTGCCCCCAAGTGGTGGGCTTTGGTATTGTCCAGATTATTTGCTAAGGTTACGGAAGCGGGTAAAATCCCTGCATCTTGGAGAGTCAGTTGGATAGTCCCAATATATAAGAAAGGGGACTGGGCAGACCCAGCAAGCTATCACCCGATAAGCTTGCTTTCGGTGATTGGCAAAATGTATGCATCTAGAATTTTGAAGTAGCTACAAAGCTGGGTGGAGGACAATCATCTTATTCCCTGTGAACAATTTGAATTCAGAAGCAAAAGATGTACTACTGACTGCTGTTATATAGTAATGCATCTAGTATCCAAATATGTCAAGATTAGGAAAGGGAAAGTTTACCTCGCTTTTATAGATTTCACCAAAGCTTTTGACCTTGTCCCTTGGGACAGGCTTTGGGTCAAACTAACCAACATGGGTATTGATGCTAAACTTTGCTCTATCCTAATCCAACTACATAGGGACAATTCAGCAAGGAATAAAGCTGGAGTTCAAAATGAGATGAGTGCCCCAAATCCTGTAGAAAGAAGTGTACGTCAAGGGTGTGTCTGGCCCCCTTGCTTTTCAACCTATTTGTTGCAGATTTGCCAGAAGCTATAAGGAAAACAAGGTTGCATCCCCCAAAATTCAATCTTACCCATTACATGCTTTACAGTATGCTGACGACTTGGTTCTTTTTTCCCAAACCAAAAAGGGAATTAAGGAATCAGTTAGGGGTCTAATTCAGTATTACTAGTCTAATGGGTTGGAAATTAACAGCAAGAAATCCGGCATTATGGTTGTGGGTGGCAGAGCTTCAACTGCCAACTAGGTCATTAATGGCATTAGTTTCAAGCTTGTAACTACGGTTACATATCTGGGAACTGTCTTTACTTCCAAAGGAACTTGGGAATCCCACGTTAAAAATAGGGTGGTCCATGCATGAAAAACTGCTGGCAGCCTTTTAAAGGCTGCTAATAAGTCAGGAACTATTGTGGTATCTACCTTTTTGAAACCCTACTCAATTAAAATCCACGCGATGTTGACGTTTGGACTGGAGATTATCCATTTCCCAGATGTTATTATCCTAGAAAGAGTTCAGAACTTTGTTCTTCGTAGGCTGCTTAGAGTTGGCAATGGTAGTCCGGGGGCAGTACTGCGGGCTGAAACCGGCGTCTTGTCTATTGTACGTTATGCCCGAATGGCTTTAATCCAATCCTGGTTGCGACTGATGACTAAGCAGCAGGACTCGCTTCCAGTCCAGTGTTTAGTGGAGGAGTTAAATCATACTGGGGGCCGTCCCTATCCCTGGGTAAATTACCTGGCTATTCTATTGCAGGGATTAGGATTTTCTTTTGCCCACTTCCAGGGGAAATCAGTAGCTCATATTAGAAGCAAAATTGACCTTAGATCTAAGGACATTGCCAAACAAGAAGATCTTTTCTTGGTAAAGCAGTGGAAAGCTGCACCTAATCTGGGGTCAATTAAGCTACTTTTCTCCATGGAAACTTATTTGGAAATACTGAATAACAGGGTTTTAAGAAGAAACTATACCCAGATACGATTCCAGCTGATTCAATCTGCTGTTTTGGACGGAAGCTTTTCAAAAACTCGGTATGAATCCCGCTATTGTACCTGCCCTATGCGGGTGATTGAAACTACCAAACATCAAATGTTATTCTGTCCATACTACCACAGTCTGAGGGAGGTATGGCTATCCCCAACATGGGAAAAGACAACAAGGTCTAAGAGGGAGAGATCGATATTCACTATATCTACCCTGACTGCATCTGATGACCTGTTGGCAGTGGCTATGTTTGTAGGCCTGATGATAAAAAGAAGGGAAGTTATACAGGCATCCCTTAGGGGTGTTGGTAACCAATTTCCCCTGATTTGAGGAATGTTGGGTGTAGTACTGTTGAATTACTGGAGAAGTACTGACTAAACTTAGGTATTGGCTATAGCTTACGGAGGGTTAGCCTAAATATATTGGTTAGGGACTGTAATTATCTGGCTTATGAGTATTAAGCTTGAACTTGTCATCATTTCAGGGGACAAGCTCTGACGCGGTAACCCCCGAAGAAAAGCTAGGCAATGCCCTAACTGTAAGATTTTCTTTTTTCTTTGTTTCTGTATTAGCTACAGATGGTGGGTGTTAAAAATGATTTGGTACTTATAGGAACATTATTATGGTTTGTATTATTGTACGATTGTCATTGTTTATTGATGTCGATGTTGTCTGTATTTTTATATTGTCAAATATATGTACCTTGTGGCTATGGCGAAAGCTAGCTGAATAAATAAAATACCATACCATACCATACCATACCATACCAGGTGGGGCACCCAGCCCCTGGGCCCTTTGTGGCCCCCAGCAGCTGGCGGTGAGTCCCCGTCTGCCTCCTGGACCCCTGTTCCTGGCCCCCGTGTGGGCTCCCAGCTCTGCCCTGCTGCTGTGGCCCACTGCCTTCTCCCTCCTTGCTGCCTGCTTCCTGGGGTGTCGCTGGCCCTGCCTGTGGCTCTGGGCTCCCTCCACCACCCCCTGTCTACCTCTGCCCCCGGTGTACCCCTCCATGGCCACCATCTCCATTGTCTGCCTCCAGCGCCCTCACCCCCCCCCCCGGCTCCCCAGGGTCCTCCTGACTGTCCTCGTTCATCTGTGCCCCCTTCTGCACCCTGCCCCCCCCCTCCTGGGTGCGCGTGTGATCTCGGAATTCTGGGGCCCCCGGACTGCCCCCCCCAGCTTCCTCCTAGAGGGGGGGGTTGTGTGGCTTTGGACCTGCTGCACTGCCATGGTCCCCTCCATCATACCCTCGCCAGTGCTTGGGTTCCGAGTATGCCTCCTGGACTGTACCCAGCCTGCTCCCTGTTCTGTGTGTGCTCCTGCTGTGCCTGTGGCTGGCCTGCATGGGAACCCCCATTCCGGGACTGCCTCTGTTGCTGTGGGGGTGCNTCCTCTTCCCTGTCCCTCGCCCCCCTCCCCCCTGTCCGTTGTGCCTTGTGTGATGTCTGTCCTGCTGTGTCTCTCCCCCCCTCCCTTTCCTGTCCGGGCGTGTGTGTTTGTGCTGTGTGTTCCACTGTGCCCTCGCTGTCTGTGTGCCTGTTGTGTGTGGTACCTGGGCAGTTCTTCTCCCTCTCCCCCCTCCCTTCCCATTTCCCTTGTGTGGGCATTCCCTTGTGTCCCTTTTGGGTCCATTAGCCCTCAGGTGGCCATGTCTGTGTCCCGCCCCTGCCCGGTGCCTTGTGGGTGTTTTGACCATGCCCGGGGATCGGCGTCATGTCCGTTGCGCCACCCTGGGCCGTGATCTGGCGGCCCGATTCCCTGCCGTGGTCCCGCTCTCGTCACGTCTGTTCGGGGACTTTATTGACCATGGGGGGTTGTTGTTCGGTTCACCATGGCTGGGAATTCACTGTGGTGACTCCGGATCGCGTAACGTCTGAAATCACCCTGTGTCTCTTGATCTCAAGTGGATTGTCTAGTATGTAATATACCTCTAAGGCTAGACAGACTTGATAAACAAGCATGGTATTATCCTCACAGAAGAGTCTGGCCAGTCTGACCAAATTGTGTTTGTCACATCAGAAGAGTGGACGGCATCTCCAGTATTCTCAATGAATGAAATATCTGTGTGGACCATGCATAGATATAGTGGGAGCAGAATTGGCAAATTAAGATCTCAGAAGATATGAAAGCAGGATTGTGTTTATCTTTGGAATGACTCTAAAGTTTGTAAATGGGACATACAAGTACAGAATGCCTTTGTGATATGTCTGACTCCCTATTGTAATTTGCTTGTTTGAAAGTAGTGCATTAAAAGGCCGTTGAATATTACTAGGATCTAAGTTAATACGGTCATTTCCCCTGATGTTTTAATGCTCAGATTTACTCACTGAAGTCTAATTAGTGGTATAATTGGAAAAAAAGGTGAAAACACCAGGCAAAATCTGAGAATCATTAGGAAGATGGAAAGTCTCAAACTCAGACTAATCCTGCTGTCAAACATTTATTTCAAAAGCAGGAGAGGCAATTTATATTAATTATTTTAATTATTATTTTATATAGCATCCAAATTTTGTTTGGAATGTTACAAAACAGCATGATGGCAAGAAGACAGAGGACAGATTTTGAAAGGCACGGCTACTAGGCTCATAAATGTCATTTACCTTTGAAAGTCTACTCCCAGGTTCTTACCCTGAAGAATGTACAAACTAATTTAACAAAAGGAGGACAGGCAGGACAGGATACACCATAAACAAAATTATGCAGTTTAGAACACAGGGTTCCACCTGCGATCAAGAGTCCATGTGGGGGACATAGCCTCTGATTAGTATTTGAAATGCATGTCCTTGCAGCCATAGGGTTATATTTAAATCTCAACAAGTGGTCACATGGACAAAAATTCTGTGAAGTGCTGTTTTAGAGTATTCTGGAATGCTCAGTCAATACCTTATTTTGGCAATAGATATCCTTCCATTTCAATCTGTAGCTGAATAATCATCAATCCAATCAAAAGGAAAGATGCAGTAAAGTGAGACTTCCATTAATTTATTTATTAATTATTATTATTATTATTAATAATAATAATAATAATAATAATAATAAATTAATAAAACAATTATCTTAAAATAAGGATGCATAACTGACTTGTCTGGGGAGTGTCATTTTATCTCTACATACATTTTCTGAGTTTCTAATATTTGTGGTTTGCTTATTTTTTTATTTGATATTCTAACATTTTTAACCTCTCTTTTCCCATGCTCGTAGCATTTGAATTTGGTAGCATTTAAATACTCTTGTTCTGGTGACCAAGGCAATGCTATGTTTTCACAAGTTTAGCTCCTTAACTCCACTGCCTGGAGAATGTTCTTTGTCATTTGCTGAATCTCACTTCAATGCAGAGCCCTTAGCACAGGCGGTAAATGCCTTCCTTTGTATGAACATTCTATAATAAAAGCTAGGCTTCTACCTTTAAAGTTCTGCTTATGATTAGCAATTATTTCACAATTTTAATCATGATAAAAGAGAGACACTCTGTGGTATAATAAGGACACAGACTTGCCACTTTATAATGTGATATTAACATGTCTTTTTCATGTGAGGCGGGTTAAATATTAACAGTCAAAAATTACTTCTTAATAGGGGGTATTGGCACCACAGTCATATGGTTATTAAATTAATCATTGTTTCATTGGCCTTTGAAATAAATAAAATCCATTAAAAATAAAACAAAGGCAATCTCCTAGCACAGAAAGCATATTGGGTATTTTCTGACGTGACAGGGCTCAATTCACCCCGCCACAGAAACACCCTACTGATTCCCTGCCGGGGCCAACAAGTAACGGCCAACAGACGTGTTGGCCGATCCCGGCGGGGAATCTGGGTGGGCGGAGCTGTGCGGCTCAGCATGCAACTGCACAGCCCCCCCCCCCGCTCCCCCAGCAGCCCACCATTCTTGAGATGGGCGGGCGCTTTGCCCAATACAGCCGCTGCACCTGCCCGCCCCTGGGAAATTGACCACGGCCCAGAATCAGTGGTGAGCACGGCCGCCGATTCCGGGCCGTGGTCAGCAGCCAGACGTGACGTTGACACGCTCAACCACAGGGAATTCCCCGTAGTTGAGCATGTCAACATTACGTCTGTTCAGTGTTACGCCGGGTGGTCACCCCCATGAATCACGGGGGGGAATCACATTCAACACGCAAACGGAGATGGTCCAGGCAGAACCTCCATTTGCATGTTGAATGTGATTCCCCCCGCCCCCCCCCATGATTAACGGGGATGAACATCTGGCATGGAGCTTCCGTTCCCCCCAACAGGCGTTATGGGATCACGCTCACCATCTGGGGATTCACCGTGGTTGAGCGTGATCTTGTAACTTCTGAAAATACCCATAGTAAAAATAAGAAAAGTGACAGCCACCCACTGACATTTGAAGGACTTAGATCTTGGTTTGTTTTTCATTCTGGAAAAGCTACTTGAAAGAAAATATAGGATGTAACAAGATGATTGCTTATAGTGCATTGCTTTATACCCTATAAGAATGTAAGAAATATTATGCCCAATGCTGCAATATCGGGGCACAAGAAATGCAACATAATCCTTTCCCATAATGCCTTAGAGGTTAGAGCTGCTCTAAAATATTTTGATTTATACAGGAAGTATTTTTGGAACCAAGATAACTTATCTCCTTGCTGTTTTCTAAAGAGTTCAAGGTCCTAGAAGTCTAGATGGAAGAGATCTCTTCATTAGCAGGAAGAAAGTAGACATGGGAAAAACATATCAGAAACGGAGTTTGATTTGGGATTGACTGAACTGAGAAAGGTGGTAGGGGAAGGATCTGAATCAGAAGAGATTATGGAGTTACAGAATTAGCAGATAAAGAAAAAGCACTAAACTTTTAGATTTCAGTAAAGCACCTTATTTTTTTTATTTTTTTATTTAAAAAAAAACCAAAACACTTTTATTGTTTCATCATTTAACATACATCCACAAACAAGAAAATACATTTTCTCAGTTCAATACAATGCAATTTTCTTATCCAAATCTAATAAAGATTCCACAGAGTTCTGTATCCAAATAGCTGATCTTATCTTCATGCCATCAATAACTACGATGACCTACCAAACTGTTATTTAAAGAATTGTTCAATGTCCTTGCTCTTAGAGAACTTATCTTCTAGGCTGCAGATGATGGGCATCCAGATGTCTTCAAACGCTCTCTCCTCATTCTGAAGTCTCGCATGTAACTTTTCAAGGCTAAACAGATACCATAACCTCTGCTTCCACATCTCAATTGAAAGGTCATTGGTTGCTTTCCAATTCCTTATGATAATGTTTAAAGCTGCTAAAAACAGCACCTTGCAAGAGTCCTGGTATCTGCTCACCTGTTTTACCACTGGGAAGAGACCCAAAAGACAAATTTCAGGTTTAAATGGTATTACCTCTCCCAGCATTTTTTCTGCAAATTTCCAAA
>QEPC01009232.1:482137-536250 GCA_003113815.1 Sphenodon punctatus | reverse complement strand
GAAAATGTCATGTTTCCACGATTCCACTAAGTTGCGGAATTAAATAAGCGGAACTGCGGAACCGCGGAATGAAACCGCGGAATGAAAGCCTCTGCCATGCCGTTCCACTAATTGCGGAAACACTGTTTCCGCCGGAAATAGCTACCGCTGCGATATTCCACTACAGCCCTACTAGGGAGAGGAGCAGCAGCAGCAGCACTAGCACCTACAGAGGGGGGCACACGGAGAGTGCCAGCAGCATGGCGGGCATGGGCAGTCTAGCCTCTGGGTCACAGTACTCCCCTTCACGGGACATCACCATGGTCACCGAGGACAGTGAGGAAGAGGCAATTAGTGACACTAGTGCCATAGAGGAGCTCTCTGTACATGAGGTGATGTCTGACCCTCCTCCCAGAGCTGCATCGCCAGTGCCATGAAGATCTCCCCCTCCCAGCAGCGCTGGCAGCAGTGCGTCTGCCGGGGCGGGCAAGAGGGCGGGGGGGGGAATCCTCAGTCTGGGATCATTTTAAGCTGGTGAGGGCAGAGGATCCCAGAGAGGTGCAGTGCATGCTGTGCAATAAGGTGGTGAAGCACGGGTAGGTGCTTGCCAACCTTGGCACAACTTCAATGGCCAGGCACCTCAAGGCATGCCACAGTGCTGTGTTTGCTGAGCAGGAAGGCAGGGGAAGTGGATGCCAGCGGGTTCCTGACTCCAGCAGCCAGTGTCCTGGATCATTCAGCGGACCAGCATCCTGCACCAACTACTGCTGCCTCTACCAGCAGGAGCAGTATGGGGGAAGAACAATTACAGCAGGAGCCTCCCCAGCAGTGCCGTCAGACCACCCTGGAGAAGATGGGGTGGTGGGATGTGTCAAGGCCATCGGCAGGGTGCCATGGTACAGGCTTCCAGGAGAAAGGCAAGCACCTGTTGGCCGAGATGATTTCCCTGGATGGCCAGTCCTTGTCCATTGTGGAGGACAAGGGTTTCCAGTGGCTGATTGGGTTCCTGGCCCCCAACTTTAAGCTGCCTTCCCACTCCACCCTGAGTTGGACTGTGGTGCCACAGCTCTATTGGGCTTTGAAGGAGCAGTTGAGGAAGCAGCTTGCAGGGACTGGGGGGGCAATGGTCCACTTCATGATGGACCTGTGGTCCACCAGAAATGCCCAGCATGCCTACCTGGCGGTGATGGCACACTGGTGGGAAGATGGAGAGGCAGCACTTGGCAGTGGAAGGAGGGTACCTGAAGCAGGGTATAGGTGGACCCTGCTTCAGGCCCAAGTTATGGACAGCTCCCACACTGCGTGGAACCTCGAGGCAGCCCTGGCCACCATGTTGAGGGAGTGGGTCACACCAGGAGCGGCCTTCACCAAGGGGTGTGTGGTCATGGACAACGTGGCCAATATCCTTAAGGAAGTCTGTGACGGGGGCTTCACGAGCATCCCTTGCGCCGCACACACCCTTCATCTGATGGTGAAGGATGCTCTGGGCTTGGGGGAGAAGGGGATTGGGTCAGGCACCCTTCACTCCCTGGTTGAGCGGGGGAAGAACTTTGCGGGCTTCTTCAACCACAGCGTGAAGGGCAGCGAGCTCCTCTGGGAGAAGCAGGCCGAGCAAGGGTTCCTGGTGCACACCCATGTCCTGGATGTCTCCACTCAGTGTAACTCCACCTTCCTGATGCTTTTGAAGCTTCTTGAACAGAAAGCCGCCCTGCATCAGGTGGAACTGGAGACAGGAATCGAGGCACCTCCAGGGTACAACAGGGAGGAATGGGATATTATATCCCAAACTGTCTTTGTCCTGAGACCATTCCTGGATGTCACAGAGATATTGATCAGCTCCACTGCCACCCTCAGCTAGGTGACCCCGCTGGTGCATAGTCTCCGCAACAGCCTGGATGAGATTCTGGGAGTTGGTGGGAGGGATCATGGCCCTCAGGGCAGGAAAATGTGTGATGAGGCAACTGACCTTGCTCAGAAGTTGAAGGCGGGGCTGAATGCGCACTTTATAGATCTCCTGAGCAGGGACGAATATGTTCTGGCAACCATGCTGGACCCCAGCATCAAGGGCAGCATGGCACGTGAGTCTGCGGTCTACGGCCTTTGGAAGGTTATGCTGGTCCAGATGGTCAGACAGACAGAGCGGGCCATGCAGCAGGATGCCCCTGGGGATGATGGGAGTGGGAGAAGTGACCCCCTCCAGGTATCTGGGTCTATGCCTACCTCCAGCCCTAGGGACAGCAGCAGCACCACCACCACCAGCGGGACCCCTACTGCCAGCAGCTCCTCCTCTGTTCAGTCCACTCTGTGGAGCATGGGGCACATCACAAAAGGGCAAGCAGCGTGGCTTAGGGCAGTGGGGCAGTGGTGCCCACCCAGAGCTACCAGAGGGATATGATGGTTCCTCAGCAGCAGTGGAGACCTATCTGGAGAAGGAGCCATGCATAGATCCCAGCAGCGATCCCTTGGCCTACTGGGCTGGCAAGCCCAACGTGTGGTCGGCCCTGTCCAAAGTGGCCAAGGGTATCCTGTCCTGCCCTCCAACCAGTGTTCCCAGTGAGAGGGTGTTCTCCATCGTGGGGGACATATGCACTCCACACCGCCCGAGACTGGGGGCCAAGTTGGTGGAGCAGTTGGTCTTTCTGAAGGCTAACCTTCCGCTGCTGGGATTCGCGAAGCTGACCCTGGACAAGGAGTGATGGTGGCACATGCCATCCCATGCCAGGGGAAGTCTTGGGACAGGGCTCCTCCTCCACCTCCTTCTCAATCTGGGCTACGGCTACTGCTCCTGTGCTGCTGAGGTGCTGTCCCTCCCTCCCAATGCCTGGCACCCACCCTGCCTCTCTCTCTGTCTCTCTGCCTCTCTCTCATACTAGATGGCCTCGTCGTCCGCCTTATCTGACTGACCTCTGGATGGAAGGGTGGCATTGGGAAACAAAATGTAAGCCTGCCAGCCAGCCTATAGCTAGGTACTCAATCTCGGCCCACCTATGTGATGCTGACTGGCTCTCGCTCTCTCGCGCTGCACAGTCTTTGCTAGCCTATCTGCTGCCAATGTCCCAGTCTGCCTGCCCTACTGACTCTCGTGCAATGCTGCCTGTCTGCCCACCCTGCTTGCCGCCAAGCTCAAAGCATGCATCAGTCTTGCCTCCCATGTCAACGAGCCTGTCTTCCCACCAAGGTTGCCTAGCTAAAAGCCTGCCCAAGCCCGCCTACCCAGCCCTACTGGCTCTCATGACATGCTTCCTGCCTACCCACCCAGGTTGCAAAACTTGAACCCTGACCCTCCCTCAGTCTGCCTGACTGCCGCTCATGCCACGCCACCTGACAGCCTGCCCAGGCAACCAATATCTGCTGCTGCTAATGGCACTGGCACTAGTTATTCCACCACATGACAAAAGGCAGTTACTCCAGCCCCAAGACCTGTCATCAGGGTCCTGGGGCCAAGTTACAGGCAGGGAGGGCTGTGGCCAAGATCTAGAAGCTGCGACTCCAGCCCCAGGACCCACCATGATGGGTCTGGGGCCATCATTCATCGCACACTGCGATGTCATTCCACTGCACAAAGAAGCAGCCACTCCATCCCCGGGACTAGGGCTGTAGCGGAATGTCATAGCAGTAGCTAATTCCGCTGGAAACAGTGTTTCCACAATTAATGGTATGGCATGGAAGAGGCTTTCATTCCACTAGTTTAATTCCACTACTTCTGCAGTTCCACTAATTTCATTCCGCTACTTCCACAGGCTTCACAAAATACTGGAAACATGACATTTCTGCTTCTTCCGCCATTCTGCCTGCACCACAAAATAGTGGCACAGCGGTTTTCCGATAGTTTCCGACAATTCAGTAATTTTTCCAATAGTTTCCAAATTTGCAGAATGCCGGCAGAATTAGCTGAATGTCAGCAGAAAAGTCGCTGTGTGGCACGGGCAATTCCGAAATGGCGGAATGAAATTGTGGCACAGTAACAGCTGCTGCCACNCAGCGGTTTTCCGATAGTTTCCGACAATTCAGTAATTTTTCCAATAGTTTCCAAATTTGCAGAATGCCGGCGGAATTAGCTGAATGTCAGCAGAAAAGTCGCTGTGTGGCACGGGCAATTCCGAAATGGCGGAATGAAATTGTGGCACAGTAACAGCTGCTGCCACATCAGCCCTACCCGGGACCCGCCATCAGGGTCCTGGGTCCAATTTACAGGCTGGGAGGGCTGTGGCCAATACCTAGAAGCTGGCACTCAAGCCCCGGGACCCACTGTGATGGGTCTGGGGCCTTCATTCCTCGCACACTGCAATGTTTTTCCACCTCATTCAGAAGCAGCCACTCCAGCCCCAGGACCCGCCACCAGGTCCCAGGGCCAAGTTACAGGCAGAGAGGGCTGTGGCCAAGATCCAGAAGCTGCCACTCCATCCCCGGGACCCACCGTGATGGGTCTGGGGTAATCATTCCGCGCACATTCCGATGTCTTTCCCCCTTATTGAGAAGCAGTCACTCCAGCCCCAGGACCTGCTGCCAGTGTCCTGGGGACAAGTTACAGACAGGGAAGGCTGTGGCCAAGATCCAGAAGCTGCCACTCCATCCCCGGGACCCACCGTGATGGGTCTGGGGCCTTCATTCCTCGTACACTGCGGTGTCATTTCACTGCACCAAGAAGCAGCCACTCCTGCCCCAGGACCTGATGTCAGGGTCCTGGGGCCAAGTTACAGGCTGGGAGGGCTCTGGCCAATACCTAGGAGTTGTCACTCTAGCCCCAGGACCAACCGTGATGGGTCTAGGGCCATCATTCCTCAAACACTATGATGTCTTTACACCTCATTCAGAAGCAGCCACTCCTGCCCGGGACCCACCATCAGGGTCCCGGGGCCAAGTTACAGGCAGGGAGGGCTGTGGCCAAAACCCAGAAGCTGCCACCTTAGCCCCGACACCCACCATGATGGGTCTGGGGCCATCATTCATCACACACTGCACTGTCATTCCACTGCACCAAGAAGCTGCCACTCCTGCCCCAGGACCCACCATCAGGGTCCCGGGGCCAAGTTACAGGCAGGGAGGGCTGTGGCCAATACCTAGGAGTTGCCACTCTAGCCCCAGGACCCACCGTGATGGGTCTTGGGCCTTCATTACTCATACACTATGGTGTCTTTCCACCTCATTCATAAGTATCCACTCCTGCCCCGGGACACACCATCAGGGTCCTGGGGCCAAGTTACAGGCAGGGAGGGCTGTGGCCAAGATCCAGAAGCTGCCACTCCATCCCCGGGACCCACCATGATGGGTCTGAGGCCATCATTCATCTCACACTGTGCTGTCATCCCACTTCACCAAGAAGCAGCCACTCCAACCCCAGGACCCGCCATCATGGTCCTGGGGTGAAGTTACAGGCTGGGAGGACTGCAGCCAATACCTAAAAGCTGCCACTCTAGCCCTGGCACCCACCATGATGGGTCTGAGGCCATCATTCATTGCACACTGTTCTGTCATTCTACTGCACCAAGAAGCAGCCACTCCAGCCCCGGGACCCACTGTCAAGGTCCTGGGGCCAAGTTACAGGCAGGGAGGGCTATGGCCAAGATCCATAAGGTGCCACTCTAGCCCCAGGACCCACCATCCTGGGTCTGGGGCCAACACTCCTCACACAGGAATGTGGGTGAAGGCGGAAGCAATGCACCATATTCCCCTACCTCCAAGATACCGGCCAAGTCCCTGCAGCATGTTATCACATGCAACACTGAACTCCTTGGGGGTTATAGCAGGAGATCTGCTCCTTGTTTCCTTACCAGCCACCACAAATTTCTCTTTGGAAGACAGTGGCATCTCTTGTTATTCTCTGCTTCTTTATCCTGGGTTTTGTACTTGTTTTCCCCACAAGACTCTTTGTGAGGTTGGAACCCAGATCGAAGACTGCTGGATCCTCTCACAACTTCTTATAAACCTCTCGAGCCAGCAGGCACCTGTATCTTCCCATCCACCCATCCCTGTTCCCTCATCATTCTTAGCCTGGACCATAATGCTCCTGGGTGTTAGGGTGCTGATGGCTCCCATCATGGGTGACAATCGGGAGTTAGGGGAATTGGTAATGTGACATTATACCCATATGTTTGTGTCTGTCACATTTATGTAGTATGTGGGTATTTAGTTAGGTGACTACTACTAGGTGTGGGTGGGGAGTTTTACTAGCCACACTGTCTCCCCTCATTCTCTATAACTCCTCCCATATGCTGCTATTCTGCTCACAGAGATGCCCCCCTGCCCCCAGGCCTTGGCCTATATGCTATCTGTGACAAGGGTTCTGTACCCCAGGTTGCTGCCAAGGTCAAAGCCTGACTCAGCCTGCCTTCCTGCCTCTCATGCCAAGGTGCCTTTCTGCCAGCCCAGGTTGCTGCCAAGAGATAGAGAGATAGAAATGAGAGAGAGAAAGTCCACCCACTGCTTGAAGGAGAGACAGACATGATCCCATCCATGCTGCTGTCTGTCACCTGCACCATATGGCCAGAGAGAGAGATAGAGATAGAGATAGGGTCCCTTCTGGAATGAGAGATGTGGGTGAAGGGGGAGAGGTGCATCCAGATCAAGCTGGAGAAACAGCAAGAGATCTCATCTGTGGTCATCCTCAATGCCCACATCGAATGAACAGCAAACATACCAGAATGGGCTAGTGATAACACACAACGTATTATATGTGCCTGCCTGTGTTCCTCCCTGTACCTGCTGCTACTACCTGTCACATGATTTATCAGTGATTGAATGAAGTGTGCCCAAACCAAGCACTAATTCTAGGGACATCATTCAACACCCATAAGCTGTCATTCCACTGTACCTGAGTCAGTCATGCACGCCCATCACAGGAACCATCAGGAGATTCTGGGACCATCATTCCAGTCACTGGGGGCTGTATTCCATTCCACTGCATCCAGAAGGCAGAAGCCTGTTGCCCACATGCCAGCCTGTTCCACCACCACATGCCTACTCCTCCACACCGTGGATGCCCACTGAAGCTGCTCGATGATACAAAACACCCCTCCTACCACCCGCTACTGGCACCTGCTCCCCACTGCCAAGGAGCCAATTTCACTTTGTCTCTGTCACACCCACCCACCCAAACACAAACCCAGCACCTCCTAGGGTGCCATCTTCAAGATGAGACCCTGTGGCTGGCACATCTTTGGGTTAATAATAACTATGCTACATGGAGTGGCAGGTGCTGCTGGAAGGGATCGACAAGCTGTATGAGATTCTGCCACCTGCCAGCCAGAACTTCAGCACAAAGGGATAAAAAAATATTGGACAGGTCAAACGAAGCTCGTAACAAGAAATACTTTACAACTTCTATTATAACAATTTAATAACATCAACAATGACAAAGCAACAACAACAACAACATTAAATAAAACAAAAGCAAACATGGAATGCCTCCTTTTTCGGGTTGCCTCTCCACCCTTCTTCGGGCACTGAGGCTCCACGGGTGCCACTCCAGTCTCCTCCTTGCCCACCCACCTCACTCTCATATCATGCCACAGCTTGATATGATTGATGAGCCCAGACATGATCCCCTCCCTCTGCCAGTGGACAACTTTATTGCAGATCTAAAAAGAGCAGAAAAATATAGGAACATAAGAAGTGTCATACTGTGTCAGACCAATGGTCTGTCAAGCCCTGCCTGCATTCTGTCTCCACAAGTGGGTGGACTGGGTGGCCATAAAATCTCTCTCTACAGGGGACTTCCATTCCTAACAGGTCATAGGGCAATTAATTCCCTGTTGTTCCAGCACCCCGTGCCATACCTTGCATGTGGCGGTTCTGTCGCCTTTGTGATAGAGCCTCCAGACATCCGACGACTGGCGCCGAATGTCTGGGGGTGTCACTGGAAATCTCCGCCTAGGTGTCCTGTGAGTCCTCCGCCTTGGCGTGGTCCTGGCAGCAGCAGCAGGGCTGTGGCCAGAATCCGATTCCTCTCTGAAATGGAAACACATAAGAACACCAAATAAATATCATGCATTTTTGATGATGCCTCTAGTCCTCCCTCCTTTGGGTGCTAGGGATGGCGAAGGGAGATGGAACCCTGGCTGGAGGAAAGAGCCTGCCCTTAGTTAAAGGTGCGTAGGGAATGGGATGGCTGGAGAGTGGAGACCCTTGCTAGCCTGGCACATGTTTGGGTGGGGGTGCTGCCCATGCCAAAGCCCCCCACACTACCCTCTCTCTCTGTTGCAGACATCTACTGCCATCCGCTGATGCCCACTGTTTGTGCCTGACTGATGCCCACCACCCACACACCCACCCACACGCCAGTGAGCTCTCTCCAACAGATAGAGCCTTTCTTGTCCTCAAAGTAAAAAAAAAAGTTTACAAACCTGGCAGTACCTCCAGAGCCCGCTGCTTCCTCCTCATCCTAAGAGTAAGACACCAGTGGTGGCACGGGAGTTGTAGTAGCTGGGGAACCGGCCTCGACTGCTACCACCTCCTCCTCCTCCTCCTCCTCCTCCTCGAATGGCAAGTTGGCCCCCAGCCGGGGGATCAGCACCACACCCTGAGCCTTCTTCATTTTTTTTTTTTCTTTTTTTTTTTAAACACTCACACCCAAAGTCACCCACAACACACACCAACCACCCAAACACACAGCACAGCCAGAAACAACACACTCAAATGCCAAAAACACACAAACCGAGCAGCCACCGAGTCAAACACACACTCACTCGCCCCACAGCTCCGCACGCACTCGAATTTCCGGTTTCCGGCGCACTTTCTGACTCTCGCGTAATTTTTATGGCCTAACGGCTGAACGGCCAAATCGAACGGCCGAACAGAATGGCCAAACCCAGCGAACTGCCTGAACGGCCGAACCTGAATGCATGAACCGAATGTGGCCGAACCCAATGGGTGAACCCGAACCGCGGTCTGTTCGCTCATCCCTACAGTTCAGCCGTTCGAACGGGCTGAGTTCGGGCCGCACACCAAAAGGCTGAACCGCGTTCGCACATCCCTAGTAATCAAGATAAAGAGATTTTTTGAACCTTTACCAAGGAAGTAAGAGATGTTTTTCTGTTATATGGAAAGAGATATATAAAGCTTTTCTTACAAAACAATCATGGTGAAATGATTTCTGAGCTAGTGTGGGAGAGGTAATCAAGGTAAAGAGAATTTCAATCTGGTGGAAATGGAGTAATTTTACAAATAACGTACCTTGAATTGTGGATTTACAAGTTTTATCGAAAGTCACAGAGTTTAAAGTTTTACAGCAATGCAGGTATCTTTGAAATACTGTGAACAATGCATTACAGAAATCTTTTATGTGCTGAATATAAAACTAAATGTTCTTTGAATGAAGGGAAGGGGATTTTAAAAATCTTTTACCCTTAACTGTGTAAGTAATGACTCATTGGAATCATTATGTAAATGGAATTTTGGTTCTATTGTGTTCAGGTTGGTTCATAATGGTTCAGCACTGTTATTAGTGACATTACTGTCTTCTGATTTACTTTATTGCTCATGTTCTCTAATTAATTGTCCTGAGAGTTGTGTGGTATCATCACTGAAGTTTTGTTATCTTCCCATGTTATTGTCAAGAAATCTTTTACCCACTGTGCTACGATCCATACAAAAGGAGGGTATGAAGAGCAGTTTGTTTGATTAACCTGTTCATTAACCTTCATCCAATTTCATGAAAACTGAGACAAATGTTTATTTTGGGATCATTTTGCACCCCATAAATACCCCATAGATAAAACTGTTTTTCTTTAAAATATGTCCCAATTAGATTTCATTTCTTGTGATAGCAGAAATCAGTATGTCTTGTCACAATACACACACAAGTCTTGCCACACTCCTCAGGTGCCAGGCTTCACACCCCAAGGTGTCACACCTTAGGTGCCAGGGTACACCCCAGAAGGCTTGTCACACTCCTCAGGTGCCTGCCTGAATCTCCCAAGGCTTGATACACCTCAGGTGACTGGATGCACCCCCCTCCAGGCTTGCCACACACCTCAGGTGCCAGGATGCACACCACACACAGACTAGCTGGCAGCCACCCTTGCAGGGGCTTTCTAGTAGCAAGAAATATGGGGGGAAATCAAATTTTTGCTGTTGAAGCATTTCCACTTTTTTGTCTCTTACAGGGATGCTGTGATGTTTGGGGACACAGAAACTGTATCTTGTTTCAAAAGGGATTAAGGGAGAGCAATCTGTTGCCTTGGCAACATAGGTGTTAGCTGGATAGTTGGCAACCTAGGTGACACCTAAAGCTATTCCGAGTCGTTTGGCAAACAGGGATTACTGAAAGCAAACATCCCCCTCCTAATCTTCAAGTCAAAAGGGTACCATTGTTCCCTGGGCTGCAAGCTTAGTTGATAACTAGAGACTTGAAATGAAACAAAAGCAGCCCACTCATGATGATTTTCCAAACCACTCCCGGCCACCCAGCTTGATGCTTGGGACACAAATTTACATTCTAACCCTAGGTGATAATTCTAAATGAAGAAAAACAAGCAGCAAACATGTTTTGCTAATAAGGGGGTGGGGACTGCAGCAGAAGCCATTCTCTTCTATGGACTTGCGAGTGCAGAACCACCTGGAAAGCCTCAGGGCTAAATACAGCAATTAGGAGTGAACCCAGGTGATAACTCCTCGGCAAGCAAACCATCCCCGAAAGGAGAAAAATAGGTTATTCAAACGAAGTGGGAGTCTTTGCAACTCCTCCCAACCTTTGAAGGACTGCACCCACACCAGAGCTTTACGGACAGCCCAGCTGCATCCCCCAAAGCAGTACCCCAATACCCCTCCATTGACTTCTGTTGTAATGGATGGAAATTGGAGAACAAAAGGTTGATTTTAGTGTGGGGTAATTTTGTATCCCATCCATTAACACGAGTTTTGGGGTAATTTTGTATCACAACTTGGAGTAGCAGGCTGACTTTTAGTGTGGGGTAATTTTGTATTCCATCCATTAACATAGGTTGGTGTAGTTTTGTATCCCAAGTTGGAGTAGAAAAATGTTGCTGTTACTGTGGGGTAATTTTGTACCCTAACCAGTTTTGTTACTTTGGGGTTAGTTTTGTATCCCACCATTGAAGTCAATGGGTTACAAAGTTGCTGGTGGTGGTTTTTGCCCACAGAAACCAAACGGTTAATGGCAAATGATTGTCCTTCAGAGATAGTGTACACAGGAGTGAGGGTGACAATGTCCTAATAGGAGAAAGTCAGGGGTCCACAAACTTCAAAGTCATTGCAAAAATGTCCACCTGGGGCTGGAAAATGCCCCTTGAATCTGGATGAATTAATCTACATTTAGAAATCTACGTCCATTGCTCTCTGTGTCCAAGTGATTTTGAAAAGTTGACATGAATGCCAAAGTACTAAGTAGAAAATAATAATATGGTGGTCCTGAATGATTACTTCTACTACTACTATTTAGCATTTCTATAATGCTACTAGTTGTACACACGTTGCTGTGAGATGATTGATCAAAACAGTGGGTGTTAACAAAGGTGATGGTGGCCTGCTTTGGCATACTGAGACCCACTTTGGCCTATTAGTCACCAGCATGTTTGTTGTTTTGCCACCAGATGTTGGCTCAGGATTGCTTCTGGGTGTGTAAGCCGCAAGCCAAGGCTTGATTCTAGAGACCTCCAGGATCACAGCCCAAACTACAGTCCACCTGACCAGGCAAGGGTGGGCTACAATGGACAATCACGTCTGTTGTAGCCCACCATGACCCAGCCCTGATCGGCAATCTTTAGCCACCATGGTGGCTGTCATTGGTCGCCATGGCTGCCCATCATGGCAGGGAGTGGGACACTGAAAACAATGTGGGGGCAAGTAGTGTGGCTACATGTTCCTGTGGCTCCCTGCCCTCTCTGGTGGCTTGGCTGTCAGTTCAGCTTTTGGCTAGTCTAACCCGATTTCTCAACCCAGATTGGGTCATAATGGCAGCACTCTGTCCTCATGTCTGAAAACACCCAGTGTTACTTTTTAATTAAGAGAGGAGTGTGTGTGTGTGTGTGTGTGTGTGTGTGTTCTACAGACATAATGGTATAAGTAACAATAGTTTAGTTTAATTGGCATTTATAGCCTGCCCCCTCCTGCCCAATGGATGCTCAGGACAGCGTACAATAGGATAAAAACATACTATCAAAATACAAAAAATACAGTAAATACAATACAATAAAAATCATTAAAATATAACCCAATATCCATCCCACAAAAGAAAATAAAAACCCACCCACTACCCATGTGCCTCAACCAATTCCTGGCAAAACAGCCAGGTCTTACATTGGACTTAGGGGAGGCCCCCTAGACCTGGGCCTTGGGTGGCATTTCTGGGGGGGTGGCAATCCTGGTGACTCCGCCACTCCGTTTTTGTTTTTTCTTTTCTCCCTGAATGGCTGAATGCTACTGCCTGAAGCCGAAGCCTGCTGCCTGGGTCCCCATCCCTCACCTCTCTCTGCCATCTCCCTGCTAGTAGTGCTACAGCAGCAGCAGCAAGACACCAGGACACCAATCGGACTGGGAGATATAGCTGTTTGTATATAAACAACAACTCCCCATGTGAGTGATCAGAAGGTTGTTGCCTTGTAAAGAAGGTTCTTTGAGATGGCATTTAACATTCTTACAACTGGGTTGTGCATGGCATGCTCACCATATTTAAATAATAGACCATGTGATGGTCTCAAGCTCCTCTAGTATAAAAAAACACTCTCCCTCTCAGAAGGACAGTTCCGTCCAACCCTTTCTAGGAATATAAGAAAAAAATTCCATGCGGGGCTGAAAGGGTGGGTGTTGTGATAATGTTCAAAACCATCTCAGAGAACCTTGTTTACAAGGCAGCAACCTTCTGCTCTTCTTTGAGTTGCTCCTCATAGGCCCTTTTTACATGGCTCCTGTGGGTGGGTGGGTTTTGGGTATGCCAGTCTGTGAGCAGGGCATGCACATGGCCGCACATGCATCCCCACTCACCCTCCACTCATCTGCATCCACAGAGCAACCGTCATTTTCCCCAGTTGCTCCGTGCATGGAAACAAGTGGTCGGTGAGTGGGGATGTGTGTTAGGCAGGCGCGCACATGTACCCCCAGTTACCACGGGCATGCATGCTGCATTGTTCACATTGCACTCTCCCACCCATGAACACGCAGCATAGAGGTGGGGCTTGGGGGCAGGGATTTGCTTTGGGGCAGAAGCCTGAGAAGGGCCTAGGGGAGCAAAATTCCTAAGTCCAGCGCTGGACACAGCCACCACTTGAGCATCCAGGTGGAGCTGTGAGTCGTGGAGCACACTCAGACTCTGAACCTTCGGGACCAAGGTGGGATGCACCCCATCAATGATGGGGGCCCCCACTTCCTCAGCCTTACCCACCAGCATCACCTCCATCTTATTAGGATTCAGCCTCAGATGACTCACTCTCATCCCCCACTGCAGTCAGACAGTCGGTAAACACTGAGACAGTGGGGCCTGGGTCAGATGAAAATGAGAAGTAAAGCTGACTCTGAGTGTCATCAGCATACTGATGGCACCCAACTTCAAATCCCCTCATGATCTCACCCAAAGGCTGCATGCACATGTTGAACAGGAGAGGAGACAGAATGGAACCCTGCAGCATTCCACATGTGAGATCCCGGGGGGAAGATGTAAAATCCCCCAGTTCTACACACTGAGTTCTATCAGCGAGGAATGAGCAGAACCATTCAAGAACAATCCTTCCCACCCGAGCACAATCCTGCAGACAGGTCACCAGCATCTCATGGTAAATCTTATCTGAAGCCACTGACATATCTAGCAAAATCAGTAGAGTGGACCGACCTTGGTCTAACTCCCAGGGCTGATCATTGACCAAGGCCACAAGCGCAATCTCAGTGCCATAACCTGGACAAAATCCGGACCGTGAGGGATCAAGGAAACTGATGAAGTCCTGACGTCCCTGGAGCTGGTGACCCACCACCTGTTCAATAACCATCCCTAAAAAGGTTAGGGCACCTTCCCTAAAAAGGGAAGGTTAGAGACTGGCCAATAACTGGCCAGGGAGTCAATATCAAGAGATGGCTTCTTGATCAGGGGATGCACCACCGCCACTTTCAGGCACCCCACAATCCTGCCCTCCACAAGGGAGGCACTGATAACCCCCACCAGCAACAGCCCTGAGCGTCTCCTGGCTGAGGAGACGCTGAGGTTTCACCAGCCACGATAAGCAGGGATCCAGTTCACAAGTTGTAGCCCTCACAGCCCTGAGCGTCTCCACTGCATCAATGGGCAATACCTGCTGAAACTGATCCTACAAAACCAGACCAGACGGGGCAGCCTGACTGTCTCAACGCCAGCTCTCTCTCACTGGGCTTCTCTAATTATTCACGCCTGTCCCAGAGATTGAGGCTCAGCTCTGCTTCAGCTTCTAGACTGTTTCGCTCCTTGCAGCCCCACATCAGTTAGTTCAACAGCTACACCGGAAGGCTGATGGCTACTTTGTTTTAACTGTTCCGTGCAGTTTGCTGGTTTCCCTGGTCAACGGTATCCCAGGATGTCTGCAACATTGTTTCTTAGCTGCGCTGCTCCCCATTGGTGTTGCCTGAGCTCACTATTAGTCCATTCTGCAGCTTTGTACCTGCCTGCTGCTATCCCCAGACCCCTGCCTGGGTAATGGCCCCTCCAAACCACCTCACAGGTGTCTTTCTGCCACCTAGACACCTGTGCCCTCAGGTGTTTCTTGGGAATAGCAGCCCTCTCACACTGGCTTACCTTCTCCACTTCATCTTGCTTCTCCTACAGCCTCTGCTGATCCTCAGGTGCCTCCCTAGTGATGTCTGCCACCCACACTTGGTTAACAGGCCACCCACTCTTCCTATGTGGCTGCACAAGAGTTGCATCTCTCCCAGCACCTCCACTTACTCCTACTAAGCCCAGGTGAACCCTGTCTCATTTGCAGATTACTCTTTTAAAGGGGCCTCTCTACACCTAGTCCCACCAGGTGTAACCTCTTAAAGGGCCCCACCTAGAGCCCCTAGGCATAGCACAGACATGCAGTCCCATCAAAAGTTGACTAATGACCACCTATCCTCAGTGCTGCAAATGACCCAGTTTTCCCGCCATTCCCCCCTTGCAGGAAACTACCCTAAAAATGCTCCACCAGTACTGCAAGCTCTAGTCACATCAGTCTTGCACCTGAAGAGCATGTTCAGAATGAAAGTTTCTCAATGCTGTATGGCTGCTGGAAAATTCCGAGTGCTTTCCTCAGACCCTTTAGCACACATATAGAATGCACTTTCCTCCTCCATCCACCTTTCTTGATGCACTCGAGGCTGGTCTAACAGCCCTGTGAAGTATCTGAGGAGTGGGGACTATTCAGCACAAGAGAAGCCATCCACCTACTAGACCCTGCTGTTTACATCCTTTGTAGTACATATGAGCCAGCCGCAGTCAAGAATGTATGTGCAATGTCTGAGAGAGTGTATGGAGTGTGTGTGAGGTGTCTGAGTGTCTGGGACAAGGCATTTGACTGGGCCAGTTGAGCCTATCATATTTCACAGTCTGCAAAATAACTTATAAAAGATGGTTTAACTTATAAGTGAGTCAACACTTATAGGTCGCAATCCTGAAACCATTTACTGAGGTTATGAATTAATCATTTCATGCACCTTGGAAACAGAAATAGTTTGACTTAAAGTCACAACACATGGAAAGTCAGAGTTAAGTGTACAAATTGAAGTGATATCTTTCCTGAAGGTAAGAGTCAAAGTTTCTCTGTATAGATTCATTATTGGTTATGTGCCACAATCACAGGGCCTAGCTTATTCTCATGCCATTTTGTCTTCTCAATTAATATTTTTATGTGCTGCTGAAAGTTAATGATAGATATTTTTTATGCTTTTACTATACATTTTCTTGCTTTGGGGTATTTAAATGAATGTTATTTTTAAAATATTGCTTACTTAATGGAATCACATACTATGCCCCCAAAAGGAGCTTTCCATACAAATACAGGATATAAATCCACAATATCTTTAAATGTTCCAGGTTTATATTCCAGGATTATTTCTTCTAGATTCATTTCCACAAACTAGTAATAGAAAACAATGAACTGATGTACTGTCATTCATACTAAATGATTCATCTTCAGTTCAAGGCCTGTTTTTCTACAAGTATCATTAAAGACACAGCAATTTAGAAAACGTCAGAGAACTTGCCCAGTGATTTTTTCAAAGCAACTAATATAAATAAGTGATGCCTTCGACACTGTTGACCACTCGCTCCTGCTTGAATCGCTTCATTCCCTTGGATTCCGGGACTCTGGACTCGACTGGTTCTCCTCCTACCTTTCTGACCACTACTTCAATATATCTCTTCCTAACTCCTCCCCCTCCTCCTCCCTACCCCTCTTGGTCAGGGTTCCCCAAGGCCCTGTCCTTGGCCCTCTCCTCTTCTCTATCTACACCCAATCCCTAGGCAAACTCATTGCCTCCAACGGTTTCCAATATCACCTATACACTGACGACACTCAACTCTATCTCTCCACTCCATCCCTCTCTCCCTCTGTTCAAGCTTGTCTTACCAACTGTCTCTCTGATATCTCCCCTGGATGTCTCAATGCCAATTCAAACTGAACATGGTGAAAACTGAACTCCTTATCTTCCCTCCAAACTCTTCCTCTCCCTTTTCCCTGTCAATTGCCATTGACGGGGTGTCCACCCTGCCTGTCACCCAAGCCCATAGCCTGGGCTTCATCTTTGACTCGCACCTTACCTTCAAACCCTACATTGACTCTGTCGCCAAGTCCTGCCACTTCTCTCTGTGCAACATTGCTAAGATCTGCCCTTTTCTGTCTGTCTCCTCTGCAAAAACACTCATCCACGCCCTAGTCATCTGACGCCTCGACTATTGTAACCTCCTCCTTTCTGGACTTCCCCGCTCTCAACTTTCTTCCCTTATCTTTGTTCAAAACTCTGCTGCCTGGATCATCCACCTAGCCCTTCACTTTCACCATGTGCAGCCTCTCCTCTCTCCACTGGCTCCCTCTTCCTGACTGTATTCTTCACAAGCTCCTTGTCCTCACTTACAAAGCCCTTCATAACCTTGCTCCCCCCAACTCTGTCCTGATCTCCCTCCGAACCCCTGCTCAATCACTCCGCTCCTCTTCCATCCCATCCCTGACCCTCCCATGCCTCCCCTGCACCCCCAACTGTCTTCATCTCTTCTCCCTCACTGCCCCACATTCCTGGCACTTCCTCTGTGCCCTCGTCCACCTTGCTCCCACCCTCCACACCTTCAAGTCCCTCCTCAAAACCCACCTCTTCCACTCTGCCCTTCCTAACTCCTGCTAATCATCCCCACCCAGGATTATCACCCCCACCTGTTATCTTTATACTCCTAATTTACTGTAACCAAGCCAAGAACATGTACCTGAGTTCTCACATCCTCATGAATGTTGCATCCCTTGTCTCTCCTTCTGTTACCCCTTCCCTGTTTCCCCTCCCCGTGCCTTTAGATTGTAAGCTCTCGGGCAGGGACCGTGTCTATCTTATATTCTGTAAAGCTCCAGGTACATCGCTGCTGCTATATAAATGCAAATAATAATAATAATAATAATTAATAATATAATATATAGTTTACACTTTCAGTTTATCCAACTGGCCAAATAGCCACCTCAAAAGTACATTAAAACATATAAAACAATAAAATATAATACACAAAATATATAGGCAGGATCAGAAGGCCCAGGCATCCACTAACCTAATACATCAAGATTCCATCTCACCAGCTCTGACTGCATGAGCACATACTCTAGCTGCTGACACAGCAAAGACTGCATTGACCTTGATAAAAAAATCTTTCGAGTCATTCTAAAGTAAGTGACCTTACTGGATCATTAACTTGTACAGGTCTGTCTCCCAGCACATGTCTGCCCCCGGAGGGATGTGGAACCAGTTTGGTTGGTTCACCCTTAGACACTGAGGGAACCGGATAGGTTCCAGACTGCTCTGGGGGATTTAACATAAGAACATAACAAGTGCCATACTGGGTCTGACCAATGGTCCATCTAGCCCAACATTCTGTCTCCGACAGTGGCCAATCATGGTGGCTTGGTGGAAACACTGAACAGGTCACAATGGAGGATCCATTCCTTGTTGTTTCTCCCAGCTCCCGTCATGTTTCCTGATCCTAATAGTTGCTAATGGACCTATCTTCCAGAAACTTGTCCAAACCTCTTTTAAACTCAGCTATAGTACTGGCCCTTACCACAGCCTCTGGCAGTAGATTCCACAACCCAATTATACGCTGAGTGAAAAAAAATTTTCTTTTATTTGTTTTAAACTTGCCACCCATGAGTTTCATGGAGTGTCCCCTAGTTCTAGTACTAGCTGAGAGGGTAAATAACTGCTCCTTGTTTATTAGTTCCACACCACTCATGATTTTATAGACCTCTATCATATCTCCTCTCAGTCGTCTCTTCTCCAAACTGAAGAGCCCCAACCTACCAAGCCTCTCCTCATACGGGAGCCCTTCCATGCCCTTGATCATTTTTGTTGCCCTTCTCTGTACCTTTTCTAGTTCAGCTATGTCTTTTTTGAGATGGGGCGACCAGAACTGCACACAATATTCGAGGTGCGGTCGCACCATTGATTTGTATAGAGGCATTATGACATCCTCAGTTTTATTCTCTATCCCCTTCCGAATAATTCCTAACATTCTGTTTGCTTTTTTGACTGCTGCTGCGCACTGCGCTGTGGATTTCATTGTATTGTCCACAACCACCCCCAGATCCTTTTCCTGAGTGGTAACTCCTAGCTTAGTACCCAGCATTGTGTACGCATAGTTTGGATTATTTTTCCCTACGTGCATCACTTTGCACTTGTCCACATTAAATCTCATTTGCCATTTAGATGCCCAGGCACCCAGTGTCGTAAGATCCTGTTGCAGTTCCTCACAGTCTGCTCGTGTTTTAACTACCTTGAATAACTTGGTGTCATCTGCAAATTTGATCACCTCACTCTTAACACCCTTTTCCAAATCATTAATGAATACATTAAACAGCACCGGTCCCAATATAGATCCCTGAGGCACACCACTTTTTACATCTCTCCATTGTGAAAACTGCCCATTTAGTCCTACCCTTTGCACTTGTCCACACTAAATCTCATTTGCCATTTAGATGCCCAGGCACCCAGTGCCATAAGATCCCTTTGCAGTTCTTCAGATTTACATACTGATCTTGATGTCTGGATGCTCTATGTCCTCATTGAAGTTTGGAACACCTTGCTGATGGAGGTCATCGACCAGACAGCTCCCAGCGTCTTCTCCCTCAGCTTCAGAACTGCAGGGTTCCTTAGTTTACTGAGGTGCCTCAGTTTCTGAAGCAAGAAGGGTGGTGGTTGGAGTGACGGTGACAACATTCTCAGGCTGATGCAGATTGGTTGTGTCAAAAATCTAGTTTGTAAGCCTATGCAGTCACGATGCGGGCAGCAAAGAGGGATTGCATCAGTGCAAAGTGATGCATCAGTGAAGGTCATTGCATCAGTGAAGTCTCGGAAAGCGGAGCTTTTCCGGGTGGTGAGGTGGGCTCCCTCCGTCTGGCCCTGGAATCTTCAGTGCTCACTGTGACATGTTTCTTGATTACTTTGCTTATAAAATACCTAGATTAACCAGGATTTCAATGCCATGCTTATTACAATGGGAGAACCAGAGGTTGTGGAATCCTTGCCTTGTCCAATTTTATGGCATCAATTTCAGTTGATTTTACTCTCTGATGTAAAGAATGTTCTTGGGACTGTTAGAGCCCCCTCTTGCGAACTGGACCCGTGCCCATTCTGGCTGGTTAAGTCCTTCTGGGAGACATTGGAACAGTTGCTGGTGCAGGTCATCAATGCCTCCCTTCGGGAGGGCGGGATGCCGAGCTGTCTCAAGGAGGCGGTGGTTCGGCCCCTGCTCAAAAAGCCAACTTTGGACATTGACTCCTTCATCAGTTATCGACCTGTCTCTAACCTTTCCCTTTTTAGGGAAGGTTATTGAATGGATAGTGACTTGGCAACTACAGGAGCATCTGGTCCAACTCTGTTTTCTAGATCCCTGTCAGAGGGACCCGGGGGCGCTCCGGGACCCCCAAAGCACTCCTGGACCAAACAGCCCAGCCCAGCAGCTTACCGGCCTCAAACTCTTCCTCCCCAAAGACGCCCACGGGCCGGGAAGAGCCGCGTCGCGGGCGGTCACCGCCGGCAGAACGCCGACATCAAGGAAGTTCCCCGACACTCCCTCAAGCACCGGGGGGGAGGCCTGGGCCTGCAGCCACGCCCCCGTCAGTGACCAGTTGGGCGGGGCCGGCTTCGGCCCCGCAGGGAACAGCCCCGCATGCAGCGCTGCCGGCAGGAGCCCAGGAGCGGCAAGTAGCCACGCCCCCTGCAGTTAATTCCATGGTGGGGATTCCCCCACCCCCGCAGCGCCGCTCAGAGCGGCTGCGGGCACGCACGGGGGCGGGGCTCAGGGAATAAAAGCCAGCGCCGCCTGGGAAACGGCGCTGGTGATTGTAGAAACCGGCCCCTTGTCTGAGTTCCCTGTGAGCAAGCAAGTGAGCGTATTCTTGAGTGTGATCCCCTGCCTGTGCCCAAGTGAACGTGTTCCTCTCTCCGTGACCCCTGTGGAAGTGTGAGTGCCAACAGCCTGAGTGTGCGCGAGAAAGCCCTTCCTGACCCTTGTGTGGTGCCCTTGACTTCAGTGGTGAGTGTCCTGTGTCTGTCCTTCCCTTCCCCCTTCCGGGGCCCCGCACTCCCTGGGGGGGAACCCCTCACCCCTTGGTCCTTTCGTACCGGGTTGCTTGTATTGAAGAGTGTGGGGCAGCCTTGGAATCTTGGTCAGCAGCGCCTGATGATGATAAGGGCTCGTTCTCTTTAATTAGAGGTAAAGCCCACATACTATCCTGACGGGCCTTCTACCCCCGATAGCTCCCGTGCTGACCTCGATACCCCAGGGCAGTGTGTGTGCGCGTGCGTGGACCCCGTTGCCCCTACCCCCGGTAACAAATCACCAGCCCCAAGTCGGCCGTTATACGGCTTTAAGGGATATGGATATCGCCAAAGAGATTTCCCAATTGACCCATGCTGTACAATCCCTAGCTATGGACGTGAAGGACCTTCAGGCCCAACAGGGAGGCATGGCCGCGGCAGTAACCCAGCTGCAAGGGGCTGCCGCAGGGCCAGGAGGCGGAGCAGTGGCGCCTCCGCCTCCACCACCCCCCGTAGTCGCTGCAGCTCCACTATTACCCCGCGAACCAAAAGGGCCCAAGGTGGAGAAATTTCAAGGGGATAGACAGACCTTTCAAGGATTTATGGCCTTGTGCCGGCTGACCTTTAAGGTACAGCCTGCCACATATGCCACTGACGAACGAAAGGTGGCTTTTATTATTGGAAACTTAGGGGGCCCTGCCTTAGAGTGGGCAACAACGCTGTTGAAAGGGAATAGCCCCTTGTTAGACAATTTTTCGGACTTCGTTAAAGAACTGACCTTTTTGTTTGACCACCCCCATCGAACACAGGACGCCGAGACCTTGATTATGTCCTTGCGACAGGCCAAAGGGGGTGTATTGGAATACCTGACGCAGTTCCAGCAACTGGCGCTGGAACTCCAATGGCCTAATGGGGTACTGAGGGTGATGTTTAAGAGGGGTTTGGGGGAAGAAATTAAGGATCAGCTGGCCCTAGTAGAAACCCCGCAGACGTGGGAAGCGCTTGCCAGCCTCGCCCTACAGATCGAGGCGCGGCTGTTGGAACGAAAGCGGGAGAAACGACAGGAGGTACGTCCTGGATGGGGTCGACCTCTCGTGCCCCCTGGAACCCCGAAGCTCCCTGAACCAGAGCCCATGCAGCTCGGGGCGTCCCGGGGGCCCCTGTCTAAGGAGGAGCGGGAGCGGCGTCGGACCTCGCGCTCCTGCTTCTACTGCGGAGAGACTTCCCACTTTATCGGGGAGTGCCCAGCCCTGCCCCCCTACCGTCGGGGAGCGGGAAATGGGCGCGATCGGGGCGGACTGGGGTCGCCTCGGTCGTAAAAGTCCTCAAAACCCCAACCCCCTCTCGGCACTCGAAACCCCATTTTCAGGTTCCAGTCACCCTCACCCTCACCCCGCGGGTGTCCATTGTGGTGTGGGCCCTCGTGGATTCCGGGGCATCTGGCAACTTTATCCATAGTCCATTAGTGGCCCGATGGGCCATTCCGACTCAGACTAAGGTTCCACCCGAGGCGGTTCACTCCATTGACGGGTCCCCCTTGGTCTCTGGGCCGATAACGCTGCATACGCACCCCCTAGGGTGCGCAATTGGGAACCACTACGAGCAACTTTCATTCGACGTGGTGTGTACCCCGCTCTTTCAGTTGGTCCTGGGGGCGCCCTGGCTGCGGCTTCATGATCCCCACATCAGGTGGTCCATGAGGTGTATACGTTTCCCGTCCCCACAGTGCACGGCCGGCTGCGTACTCCCGCCACCCCACGTTACTGTGGGAGCTGCTACAGCAACCGAGCTCCTACCGCGGGAAGAGGGTATCCCTTCAGAATATCAGGACTATGTCGACGTTTTCAGCAAGGCGCAGGCCACAGAACTCCCTCCGCACCGGCCGTACGACTGCCCGATTGACCTCCTTCCGGGGACGGAACCCCCCTTCGGGCGCATCTATGCCCTGGCTGCTCCTGAACTTCGGGCGCTCCGCGCCTACCTCGACGAAAACCTTCGCCAGGGCTTTATTCGTCATTCCAGTTCCCCTGCGGGGGCCCCTATTTTCTTTGTCGCCAAAAAAGACGGAGGCCTGCGGCCATGCGTCGATTATCGTGGACTAAACCAAATCACGACCAAAAATCGGTACCCTCTTCCGTTGATCCCCGAATTACTAAACCGCCTCCAAGGGGCCCGATTCTTCACAAAATTGGATCTCCGCGGAGCATACAACCTGGTCCGGATGCGGTCCGGAGACGAATGGAAGACCGCCTTCCGGACCCGGTATGGATTGTTCGAATATCGGGTGATGCCTTTCGGTTTGGCCAATGCTCCGGCCGCCTTCCAGCATTTTATTAATGATGTGTTCCATGATATTTTAGACATCTACGTCATCGCATATCTTGATGATATTCTCATTTATTCCCGAACCCGAGAAGAGCATGTGGGACATGTCCGGGAAGTGCTCCAACGGTTGCGCCGGCATAAGCTGTACTGTAAACAAGAAAAGTGCTCGTTTCATTTAACCACCGTCAGCTTCTTGGGGTTCGTCATCAGCCCTTCGGGGGTAATGATGGAAACCTCCAAGGTAGAGGCTCTTCGAGATTGGCCTCCTCCCACGGCAGTAAAGCCACTCCAACGCTTTCTGGGAAGCGCTAATTATTACCGGCAGTATATCCCCCACTACGCCGAAATTACCGCTGCTCTCACTCAATTGCTCAAGAAGAATCAACCGTATCTGTGGGGGGTAGAACAGCAACGGAGTTTCGAATTCTTGAAGCAAGCATTCACGACCGCCCCCATCCTCCAACATCCAGATTTCGAAAAGCCCTTCCACGTGGAAGCAGATGCCTCGGGAAGGGCGATTGGGGCGGTTCTTCTCCAACCTACGCAGAATCCCGATACGCTCCTCCCCTGCGCGTATTACTCCCGGCAACTAACGCCGGCCGAGAGGAATTATTCCATCCTCGATAGAGAACTTCTCGCCATCAAGGCGGCGTTTGCCACGTGGCGCCATTATCTGGAAGGGGCACGGTATCCGATCCTGGTTCAGACCGATCACAAGAACTTGACGTTCCTCCAAAGCGCCCACATCACCAATGCCCGGCACGCGCGCTGGGCACTGTTTTTCGCCCGGTTTAACTTCCGGATACGATACCGACCCGGGAAACTACAAGTCTTGGCAGATGCCTTGTCCCGCTATGTGGAGGAACAACCCAATAACCCCGCCTCTCCAGAACCCATCCTCGAACCTAAAACTTTCGGAGCCACGTACCTTTCCGCCGAAGCCCTCCGAAAGGCTACTCAACAAGAACTCGTGCCTACAACCGAGGAATCCTCTGATGGGTTTCAACGCCACCAGGGACGTATCGTGGTACCTCCATCATGTAGAGCCCAAGTCCTCTGGGCCCACCATGAAGCCCCTACCGCGGGGCACCCTGGAATCGAACGCACCCGGCAGATGATTCTTCGTTCCTTCTGGTGGCCGACCCTCCACCATGATGTACAACAACATGTGACCGGGTGCGCTACATGTGCACGGACAAAAGTCCCACGTTGCGCCCCGGCAGGACTCCTGCAAATCCTCCCGCTACCCTTGGGGCCCTGGCAGCGGATTGGGCTTGACTTCGTGGTAGATCTCCCTCCTTCACGACAACACACCACTGTTCTGGTGGTTGTCGATCATTTTTCAAAACTTGCCCACTTTATCGCCTGCAAAGGGCTACCCTCGGCCAAACGTACTGCGCTATTATGCATTCGTCACGTATTCAAGCTTCATGGGTGGCCACGAGAAATATTCAGCGACCGAGGAACCCAATTTACAGCACGATTCTGGAGGGCCTTATTTCAATCCCTCCAGGTGGCTTTAAGGCCCACCACTGCCTACCACCCGCAAGCTAACGGCCAGGTGGAGCGCGTAAACCAGAACCTGGAGCAATACCTTCGCTGTTACACCAACTATCTCCAGGATGATTGGTATACGTGGCTCCCCCTGGCCGAATTCGCATATAACAATGCCCCCAATGCATCCCTTGGCACGTCCCCCCTTTTTGTGACGTATGGATTTCACCCCCACTTGGGCACCCTCGATACCCCCAATATGGAGGTACCGGCGGCGGGGGCCCTAGTACAACAAATCCACAAGGCCCAAACTCTTGCCCGACGCACGCTCCAAGAAGCCCGTCAGCAATACAAGACGCAAGGGGACAAGCACCGACGGGAAGGACCCTCCTTCTGCCCAGGCGATCTAGTCTGGATAGATCGACGCCACTACCCGTCGGCACGGCCATCTGCAAAATTGGACGTCCGCTACATAGGCCCTTTCCCTATCACCCACCAGGTAAACAAAGTTACATACAGGGTGCAGCTTCCCCCACAGGTACGGTTGCACCCCACGTTCCATGTATCGATGCTAAAGAAAGCTGACCCGCGCCAACTCCGGACAGAAGGCACCCCGCCCGGTCCAACGGAATGGTCGGTCGCCGGTCCGGAATATGAAGTCCGGGCGATCCTTGATGCCAAGTTGCGGCGAGGCCGCCTTCATTACCTTGTGGACTGGGTGGGTTACGGCCCGGAGGACCGTTCCTGGGAGCCCGCGGCCAACGTGTCCGCCCCTCGATTACTACGGGCTTTTCATCTTCGACACCCTTTGAAGCCGGGACCCCCCCGGTTTGGACTCCGGCGACCTCGAGGGGGGGGTACTGTCAGAGGGACCCGGGGGCGCTCCGGGACCCCCAAAGCACTCCTAGACCAAACAGCCCAGCCCAGCAGCCTACCAGCCTCAAACTCTTCCTCCCCAAAGACGCCCGCGGGCCGGGAAGAGCCGCGTCGCGGGCGGTCACCGCCGGCAGAACGCCGACATCCAGGAAGTCCCCCGATACTCCCTCAAGCACCGGAGGGGAGGCCTGGGCCTGCAGCCACGCCCCCGTCAGTGACCAGTTGGGCGGGGCCGGCGTCGGCCCCGCAGGGAACAGCCCCACATGCAGCGTTGCCAGCAGGAGCCCAGGAGCGGCAAGTAGACACGCCCCCTGCAGTCAATTTCATGGTGGGGATTCCCCCACCCCCGCAGCGCCGCTCGGAGCGGCTGCGGGCGCGCACAGGGGCGGGGCTCAAGGGATAAAAGCCAGCGCCGCCTGGGAAACGGCGCTGGTGATTGTAGAAACCGGCCCCTTGTCTGAGTTCCCTGTGAGCAAGCAAGTGAGCGTCTTCTTGAGTGTGATCCCCTGTCTGTGCCCAAGTGAACGTGTTCCTCTCTCCGTGACCCCTGTGGAAGTGTGAGTGTCAGCAGCCTGAGTGTGAGCAAGAAAGCCCTTCCTGACCCTTGTGTGGTGCCCTTGACTTCAGTGGTGAGTGTCCTGTGTCTGTCCTTCCCTTCCCCCTTCCGGGGCCCCGCACTCCCTGGGGGGGAACCCCTCACCCCGTGGTCCTTTCGTACCGGGTTGTTTGTATTGAAGAGTGTGGGGCAGCCTTGGAATCTTGGTCAGCAGCGCCTGATGATGATAAGGGCTCGTTCTCTTTAATTAGAGGTAAAGCCCACATACTATCCTGACGGGCCTTCTACCCCCGATAGCTCCCGTGCTGACCTCGATACCCCAGGGCAGTGTGTGTGCGCGTGCGTGGACCCCGTTGCCCCTACCCCCGGTAACAATCCCTCACAGTTCGGCTTACATCTGGGCTATGGTTGGCACTAAGACTGCACTTGTGGCCTTGGTTTACAACCTTCACCAGGAGTTAAATCAGGGTCATTTGACCCTGTTGATTGTGTTTGATTTATCGGCTGCTATTTATACTGTTGACCATGAGTTGTTGGTGACTCATCAGCGGGACCAAGCTGGGGTGGGCGGGACTGTTCTTGAATGATTATGTTCAACAGAAGAACTCAGTGAGTGGTGCTTGGGGAATATATTTTATCTCCCTGGGACCTCTCGTGTGGAGTCCTGCAGGGTTCTATTTTGTCCCCTCTCCTGTTAAACTTGTATAGGAAGCCATTGGGCGAGGTCGTTCAGAGCTCTTTAGTTCCTGGTCATCAGTATGCTGATGACACCCAACTCTATCACTCCTTTTCATCAGAACCAGACCCTGCTTACATGATGTTTGGCAGCTGTCGGAGACTGCATGAGGGCGTGTTGACTGAGGATTAATCCCGACAAGACTGGGGTGATGCTAGGCGGCAAGGTAGTAGATGTGGTATTCTCCATCATTGATGGGGTCCAACCTCCACTAGTTCATCAGGTTAGGAGCCTGGGAATGCTCCTCGACTCGCCGCTCTTCCTAAATGCCCAGGTTGGGGCTGTGGCGAAGAGCGCTTTCCACCAATTACATCTGGTGCGACGGCTTCGGCCATATATCTCAGACTCTGACCTGGCCATTATCATTCATGCTTTCATTACCTCAAGTTTGAATAGTGTAACACGCTGTATGTGGAGCTGCCCATGGTGATGGTTCAGAGACTGCAGCTGGTGCAGAATGCAGCGATCTGCCTCCTTACAGGGACGGGATGCTGGGACACATTATGCCGGTACTTCATTCTTTGCACTGACTGCCAATAGTTTTCCGGGCCTGATTCAAGGTGCTGGTTCTTATCTATAAAGCCCTCCGGCACCACCTCACTCCCCGTTCCCTTGATCAATCCCTGCAGTCATCCGGGAGTGCCCTTCTTGAGGTCCCCCGGGTATCCTGGGGGCTACTATACAGAGAGTGTTCTCAGTGTCCACTCTGCGGCTGTGGAACTCCCTCCTGGAAGATGCCCAGGTAGCCCGGATCTTCTCTCCTTCCGACATCAATGTATGACTTGGCTGTTCCACCAGACTTTTGGCAAGGGGGATGGGTGAGGGTGGGTTTTATTATTTTTGTTTGGGGGGTTAAGTTAGGCTTTTATATATTTTGTATATTTTAATGGTTTTTATATATTTCTCCTCAACTGTGGGGAGGTTATACTCCCTTCTTTTTATCCCTGTTTTGTCCCCTTTTTCTTATGTTTTATGATAGATTTTATATATGTGTTTTTATCTCATAAGCCGCACCAGGCTTCCTTGGCAGGAGGGGTGGAGTAATAAATGTTTTTAAATAAATAAAATAAATAAATTCAACAAGTAGATCAGTATCTGCCTGCCGGGAGTTTTACCAGTATCCAAGACCATGGACTAAAACAATCCCTCCCAAGCCACGGTATATAAAGGGCAGCACAGTACATAGTGAACAAAATCACACACGCACACTGCCTCTTTGAACAGGACAGACCCCAATACCTCCCTTGTAGAACTGCCGCCAACTCCATCACCTGGCGACATAAGGCAGTGAATGCCTTCCTTTAAACAGGGCTAGTCAGGGTCCAAATATAATTTGCACCGTTATGCCTGGGTATCCAGTATTTATACCACTTTGAGACTTTGGACCCTGAGCAAACAGATCTAGTTATCTGAATGTCCACATCACTTATATGCTGTTTTTAAAGTTGCCTGCCCTTTCTAACGGGAATGGCAGATAAATACTCAAGCAAAAAAGCTAAAGTCCTGGCATTTATCCTTACCTGCTCCAACCAACACTCTCCCACACAACACCCTGAACTTGCTTTTTCTAGGAGGCATAATTTTGGTAAGGCAGTAAGGGGAGAATGAAAAACTTTAAGCCAATAGCCCATCAGGAACAAAATTATTCGTGACAACACTGAACAGATTCCCATCTCTAGTTGCAGCACTGCAGCAGATGTAATAGGAGAACACCCAAGAGAGATCTAAGATTTTTATTTTGCACCACATCTAGGGTTTCATACAACATTCTTCCCCAAATCTGAGCCCCATAACAGAGTTGGGGAATTACTTTAGCCTCGAATGCTTTCATGGCTGGTTTTACTAAACCTTTCCCCTTTTGTCTGAAAAAATCACAATAGACCCTGCATTGAAAAGGTGGTGATTTGGCCTGCATATTATACATGTGGGGTTCAAGACCCAGCTGATGAGAAAAAAGACACACACACCACTCGATATTTAAAACTTCTAACCTGCTCAATTCTATTCCTGTTCAAGAACTACCCATAACGTGTATACCCTGAGGAAAACAACATTACTTTGATCTTTGCATAATTTATGACCAGATCTTCCTTTTTACAGAGATCTCCAAAATGCTGCAATAAACGTTTAAGGCACAAACGTGATAACAAGAGTAGCATGGTATCGTCCACATGCATTAGAATTGAGATCTTCCTTATTCCAATCTTAGGGGCAGTATAAGCATCACTAGCATGCAAAGCTAAAATCATATCGTTTGCATAGAGATTAAATAAAATAGGGGCCAGGAAGCAACCCTGCCTTACAATCCGAGTAGTAGGTACCCGGGCAGAGAGTGACCTTCTTTGAACAATTGATATATATTAAAGTATGTATCATATATTTCATCCAATACTTTTATGTAACTAACCTTTTCCCAGGGAGCTGCTAAATCATGTTGGAAAATTCCTTTGTCTGGGATCAAAAAGTGGCCAAAAATGTCTATGCAAACTTAAAATAGAAGTTTAAAATATAAATTGGACTGCTATATAGGTCCTGGATACAGAGTGTACATGGGACACAATATCAAGACTGAAGAATATTAATGTATTCTTTGAATGGTTTCATTGCTTGCTTTACAAGAACAGGTTATGTTTTCCATATAGAATGAAAGCGATCTTTTTCCTGAAGTAGTCACAGAACATTAATTGGTTTGATTATCATAGTCTGACCTTTTTTGGTGGCTCCTGACATTTCATGCTGGGAATTGCTAACAAACCTTTTGCATTAAAATGGAATTTATTTACTATACACTTCCTCATTTGGAAACTGTACAGCAAATTAACTTTGTTTATTCTGGTATTATGCCTGTCCTTCCTACAACCATGAACTTAGTCACAAATGTAATCAGTTCAATCAGTGAAAAACTGAATGGAGATAACAGCATTTTTTTGGTATCATGCACTAATCCATCTAATCTGTGACAATTCCACATGAGAATTAAACCTCTTTCCTCAAAACCCATAGACAATAACAGAAAATAATTACTATTGATCGTTCATATTAAACTGTATGATTCACTGTTTGATCAAATGCTATCTGGAAAGATCTATCATTATTTTAGGACAGAAGTTCTCAAACAGTGTGTTGTGACCTCGACTGGATTTTTAGACAGCAGTCAAGAAATGGTAGTGGGAATAAGGACCCTCAGCACTCTGGTGGTAAAGACCAAGTTGTACCATCTACCTCTCCACTAGTTCTTAATCTTCAAAGCATAAGAGCTCATATTGGCTGTACGTGAGCTAGACAGATATAAAGAGTATTATTATGTATAATTTATATAGCATTTTTCACTATTCAAAGTGCTTTACAATTTCCTTTATTATTCCCATTTTACAGAAGAGTATCTGAGACTGAGTGCCTTTTTAAATGAGCTGGATTTCTCCTGCAGTTTAAAGCTGCGGTTCTAGAAAAAAAAAAACACTGGAGGGCTTTATACGCGCCTCTATAAACTAGAGGTTGACCAGGTGCCTTCTATAACCTCTCCTCTGTCCACAATGAGAGTTTTTGATGCTAAGATTTGTTCCAGAATTTTGTATGGTGTGGCAATATGAGGCTACGGGGCTACAGACGAGCTATGTAGACCCTTGAATAAGGAAGTTCCTTCATAAACTTTTGGGTGTTCCTCCATCGACTCCAGGTTATTTGTTAAGTGTAGAAGCCAGTGTTTCTAACCCAATTATCACAACTAGGATTGCACTGCTTCAGCTGTGGTTTAAAATGTTAGCTTGCTCCTCTAATAGAGTGCCTAAATTGTGCTATCTGGAGGAGTTAGATAGAAATCTGCTGTTGGAAAGGAGATCTTCATACTGTGTACTGCTTCTATGTTTTTGGTTACATGTGGGATGGGATTCCTATTTTCTTCTAATTATAGACTCCTATTATCCTGGGATAAAATAGAAATAATACAATAGCTTAGAGATATCTCTAGCAGCTGGTAGACTTTCAAGAATTGTGCCCTCTTATACTCATTGGTTCCCAGAAACAGGACCAACAGTTTTGGGGAGGCTGGACTTCTGTCATAAATTTAAAACTGCATTATGTAGGCTTTGTTGTGAGCAGATGCCTTCTTCCATTTTTGCTGGTAGACGTTATGGTATTACTAGGGATAAAAGATTCTGAACTTGTCCTTTGGGAGGGATGGAGGATATTGTACACTATATTATGCTTTGTCCTTATGTTCCGCCTTCACTGAAATCAGGGAAGATTTGATTTCCCTGTTATGGTCAAGCCTCCCCTCCCTGGGCTTCTGGGAAAGGATGATCTGGCTTTTTGAAAACATCTTTCCTAGTGCAATTTGTCGCTTGGCATTATTCAGTTTTAAAGGCAGAATTAATAAGGATTAAACATCCCTTAATTCAATAGTGACCTGGAGTACATGGTTATTTGTGTATTTATACTGTGTATTTTGATGTATAACTGTTTTTGACCAGGGGGAGAGCCAGTGCCTTAATAAACTTCAACTTCTTCATGGCTAGCTGTTTGAGACAGTTGGCATTATGAACCCCAAACACCCTATTAAAGTTTGCAGGAGACCTTAGTCAGTGAAGGACTTGACCTAAGAAGAGTGGAACTAGCATATGTTGCCCAGTATCTAACCAATTTTTTAATGTAATACATAGAAGGTTTAGATTCTGATTCTCTTTCCTATTCTTTAGGAATAAAGTGCCACTCAGTTTGAGCAGGGGAATGAGAATCTAGCTCTAAATATTATTTGAGCTCCGCTTTTTATTTTTTGCTAATCCCTTTTGTTCTCTAATTATGCTTAATTGCTACAATTGATTCCATTATCCTCCCATCCTTCTTTTCTATGAGACCTTTTCCCTTTTTTGAATACCTTCTATATTTAACCTTGATACTGCTCTTTGTGTATTGGCATGAATATTGTTATCTAGGGATGGCCGAACAGAACACGGCTTGGATGTTCGGATGTTCGGTAGTTCGGTTCGAAACCCGAGTTTGGGTTCGATGGTTCAGTTCAGCCGAGTTCGGTTTGGCCGCACTTGGCCGAACATTCAAAAATAGCGAAACCAAAACGAAACCGAAACCTAAGTATTGGCCCTGGAAAGACATTTTTCCTGACCCCAAGCTCATCCGAATTCATCCGAACATGACCAAACTGTTCGGTCGTTCGAGAGTTTGGTTCAGACATTCAGTTTGGATGTCTGAACAGACCAAGTTCGATCCGAACTCCGAACATCCGAACCGCGTAAGCCCATCCCTATTGTTATCTGTTGGATATTGTATTTAGATGTTCTTTGCATGAGCATGCACTGATGCCTGTGAAAATGGAATCCGCAGGTAATTCTTTTTCAAATTAATATTAATCCTAACCAGAAGTCTTCAGTCAGTTTTATATTTCTGAAGTGAACTTTTTGTAAATTTGTATGACTCCAATCCTTGACATGCACACTGTTAAAAAGTGATAGTTAAAACATCTAAATGTGTTGATCGCTTTGCATTTACTGATATGTTTTGGCTTATTTCCTAAACTCATGTCCATAACAGATTCTGATTTTTCAGCCTCCTCACAAAGCAATGAAATAGTCTTGTAATACCCTCTGGAACATGCATCCTTCCACAATAGTCAATGTCACAGTAATTCATATCCCCAATGATCAGTGTTTCAAGTTTTGTTAAAGGCCTTCCTCCTCTGCATAAAATATTTTTACCCTTTCTTTTAAGCAAGCCTATGAGATCTACAACAGTTACTTCTGCATCTTTTGTTATGCTTTGTACTTTACTTTAATTCTTTCCCGTTACAATGGTAAACTTACTACACATACTTTTATCCTCTGTGGTTATGATGTCCTCACTTACAATTATTACTAAAAGTTCTTCCATCTTGATATTTTTTCTTATCCTTTACTTTTGTCTTTTATATTCCATTAATTTTTGATGCACTTTACTGTGAATTATATCAATTGTCTGACTCTTTTAACACATCCTTTGCTATGGATATTGAAAATCACCACTTTGCCCACTGCCTCGCAGGTCGTGTTAGCGAGGGGTACCTTTGTCATGCTCTCCCTTTTTCAGGAATGGAGAAGGTGCAGGCTGCAGAGTTTCCATGGCAACACCCGGCAGAGGCATGAAAGAATGGCCCCCACCGGGGTTGCCTAGGAAACCTGGCCTAAGGGTGCAAAAGTGATCTCATGAGGCAAGATCTGGTGGCTTTCAAAGGTGGGGGAGCCCAGCCTCCGAGGCAGTCATCCACTGGCCAAGCAGAACGCACACACCTCTATACTTATAAATTGAAGCTTTGAGTACTTAGCGAACCAGCGTTTGGGGACAGGAAGGAATTTTTATGGGAACACCTATGTTGGCCCTTGGGATTCCTGGTTTTCGCCTTCCCACAGTGCCAGTGAATAAATTGGTTTAATTTGGCCTTACAAGTTAATGATTGTTTTTACACACACCTTAAAGTGCTCATCTTTCAATCCTCCAGGTTTACAAGTCCACAAGTCAGCTCCTGGATGCATTGTCGGCGCACCCCAGAAGAAGATGAGGACACATTTCATGGGATTGAATGGTCTCACTCTTTATTAATTGTTTATAACCATAAAAAGGGGGAAGGGACAACTGTCCCACTTCCCCCTTTTAACTGGGGTCCTACTTTCTCTTAACTGTCCCTGCCCTGCCACAGGAGGTTACTGTCTCTACCTGCACTCCTCATGGCCCTCTGGCCCTCCTACTTACATCTTTGGTTAAACTCTAAGGGAACCTCCTGGTGCCTAACTTCCCCAACTTGCAACTTACGCCCTCCCCTGATGGCCGAGTTTCCTCGGGCTGGAGCGGGTTGCTCGTACCTATACCCCTCTTCTCGGGGCTAAACAAGGGTGAGAACACCATCACCCATGGCTTGCCACATGGTCCTCCAAGCGGGTCTGGCTGTTTGTTTCTCACCCTTGGGCTGACCATACTGTGGGCCACACTGTGTGGCTATGCAGGGCTGTGCTGATCTCTTAAGGAGATATTTGTAACCATTCTATGCTAAATGGTTCAACTTTTAAACAATTACCTTTGAACCATCCCCACCACCAATAGAACTACCAGCTCTGCTTGGCTGGTTCGCCACCATACTATCCATGACTTCTGCTAAATGGTGCTTCAGGACCCCGAGATATAAATTACAACCTACGTCGGACAGGTGTATGCCATCACCTCTAAACAGCGTGTCCTTCTCATAACTAATTTTGTCGTTCCACCTTTTGACTGAATCCAGTTCCCAATTTCCTTGTTTGCCCATCTCCATGATGTCAGCGGCAGAGCAGGTGACCGAAGGGGAACCCCAGGCACACTGCCCTTCGGCGTGGTAGGATGGCAGAAGCATCAGAAGGAGGGATGCACGTAGCAGGGGCGGAGCCTCCTCACGCTGACAGGAGAGGCTTGGCTCTGCCCCATTTCCAGTTGCGGGGAATATTGCTGATGGCTAGGCAGGCTGGGGGGCCCCACCCTGAGCACACTGGTATGAGGGAGGAGCTATAACCTATATAACATACTGGCGGGACATGGGTAACCCGCTGCTAATCATTTAGAGAAGCTGGCCCCCAGGATCTTGTGGAGTATTCCTGTCTTGAACTATTTTGACCATAGCTGAGTGAAGAGTGATTGTTCCCCGTGTTCCCCTGCCCTACCTCCGAATGTTTGATAGAGTGAATGGTGAGTGATCGCGTATTGTTTCTTGTATTGAGTTTCTGGATACGTGAATTGTGATTTGGTACCTGGTTCCTTGCCCATTTTCCCTCCGTCCTCTTCTTCCCTTTCACTACTTCCCTCCTTGAACGCAAGACCCATCCTTTCACCCCCTTGACCATGTGGGTTCCTTCCCCTTCCCCCCTCCCTGGAACCATATCCCTGTTCTTCCACACTCCTCCTTATCACGGTGCCCTGGGACCTGAATATTCCCTCGAGCAACTGGTATTGTCTTTTGTGTACTTTCCCTCTTGGGGCACTTGGCTTCTGATTCTCGATCCCAATGATGAAAAGGGTTGCTCTCCAAGCCCACCCTACACCCTGAGGGATCTTTATTTCCTAGATAGAGTGCCATCCCATTTTGAAGTCGCCCCCCTCTCTCGATCCCTTTTTTCCCTATCTACCCCTTTCCTTCCCTTCCCTTCCCTTTCCCGCCTCCCCCTGACACATGCCCTATCCACTCGACCTGGGTGATTAGCGTTCCCCCATACCCATCTCTGCAGCATCTCAGACCACATGGTTATATACCCCAGGAATCGATGTTGTACTACTTGCAAGTTGGACTTTACTCTCTTAGTCAACCACAAACCCATTGCATTTGGCAAGTTGTTCTCCCCTAAATGTATTACTATCATTCCTGGCTGAGGAAATCTCTCTGTTGCCGTGTTCAGCATTGAGAGCAGCTGCTCCCACTGCATTCCATGCCAGCCTATCCAGACCAACTCAGCCCAGTTGCTAAAGCCCAGCTGGGTATCCCACCCGCTGCATGCTTTCTTCTTTCCTGCCCAATGCACGATGCTGTGGCCGACAAGCCAAACCACCATCCTTGCCCAGGGTGCTGCCGTGTCTGCAAGAGAAATCACAAGTGAGTGTGCATGTTTTGTTGTCCCCTCTGTGGGACTCGGGAGCTCATACCCCTCCCTTTCACTCTGGCTCCGGTTTACCTAATATACATAATGGAATGCCGCTGATCGCCACCTGCCTATGTCCTGTATTTGCTGACCAGTCAGCCCCATGCTTGCCACTGCTGATGCCACCCCAATCCTAAATGAGTGCACGCTGTAGCTGCCCGGGTCGAGACCTGCCTCCTTGACACACATCTTGAGGACTGCTCCGATCTGGTATCATGTCAAGGGTGCCCCATCCTCATGCACAAATAATAGGCCCACCCCCTAAAGGTGAGATGTGAGGTATTCTCCCATAGCCCTGACCGGGCAGATTTGAGGATCCTCAGATTGGTACAGTCTAATCAGTTCACTCCTTTCTGGTCAGGCTTAGATCTCCGGAGCTGGAGCATAAGGACATCTGCCGGCCAACCCACATCCCCAAACTGGAGTGCCCTACCTGACCCATCTACCCTGGATTATGGGACCAGCTCGCCAATACAGAAAGCACCGAACAGCGCTACCTGGAAAACCGTTCCAAACAACACCATCTCCCCCTTCGAATAACATACTCGGTGCAATGGGCGGGTAAGGTGAGGCAACAGCTGAGGGATAATGGGGACTCTCGTGTCTTTCCTGTGGGGGGTGACCCTGGACCAGCTCTCCCTGAGATGGATCATAAAGAAGTTGTTGTCCAGTGAGGGCTGGCCATCCTGTCCAACCTGCTTGTGAATGTAATGGCTGATACCATTCCTGCAATGGTACCTGGCGCGAAACCTTTGCCTTGAAGATCCATTGCAAATTGAAGGACCTGCCCTTCGGGGATGGGGAATCCTAAAGTCCACTGGTTTCATGACCTGAATTCTTGGAACTCGCTGAACGTTGCATCATATGTCCGCCTGGTTCTGGGCACAAGGGAACCTCATACTGCCTGATATAGATCTAAGATCCAAGGCTCCTCATGTCCCTCATGAATGTTTTGGGGTCTTCCCTGGCCTCTGGGGCCAACAAACGAAAGCGGTCTGTCTGGAACTGAGAAAGGGCATCAGCTATGCCGTTGTTAATACTAGGCACATACTTAGCTATGAACAAGCTGTTCGCTTTAAGACATCTCAGTACAAAATCACATACCAGCCTCATGACCCTTTCTGATTTAGATGACAGTTTATTGACAGCATGCACCGCTGCCATGTTGTTGCACCAGAACAAGACCCTTCTGTTGGTAAATTCAGCTTCCCACATGACCACGGTCATGAATATGGGGAAAAACTCCAAGAATGTCAGATCACATGTTTTGCCTTGCTTTTCCCATTCGGCTGGCCACAGCTCTGCGCACCACCTACCCCTGAAATAGATGCAAAAACTGTCCCCCCCCACACACACAGTGTCTGAATGGATCTGCAACTCCACCTCCAAGAGGAGCCGCTACCGCCAGAAGCTGACCCCATTGTAGCCCTGAAGGAAAGCCTCCCAGGTAGCCACATCCTCCTGCATTTCTTTTGTTTCCCTGATGTGGTGATGCGGGGGATGGTTGCTACTGATGCGGGCATACAGCAGGGACATGAATGCCCACCCTGGGATGATGTGGTAGGCAAAGTTCAAACTACCCGCGAGGGACTGGAGTTGCCTAACAGTGACTTTGGATGCCCCTTGAATGGTTGCTATCAGCTCTTTGAGGGCGCGAAGCTTGTCCTGAGGTAACCTTGACAGGGAAACAACCATGTCAATCTCAATACCCAAATAGGTTAATCTGGTAGTTTGGCCCTCTGTCTTTTCCGGTGCCAATGGCATGCCCAGTTCTTTCGTGACTTCCTGGAATGTGCGCATCACGAGCGTGCATTCCATAGTCCCAGCCCTTCCTGCGAAGAGGAAATCATCCAAATAATGCATGATGTGACCCCGCCCGGCGTGACGGCGCACGATCCGTTCAAGCACTGTATTAAATTTCTCAAAGGCCGCGCATGAGATGGAACATCCCATCGGCATGGCCTTGTCGAAGTATATTTTTCCCTGGAACTCTATGCCCAAGAGCTCGAAGTCCTCTGGCTGCACTGGTAAGAGCCGAAACGCAGACTTGATGTCACACTTCACGAGAAGGGCACCCCTCCGACAGGCACGCACAAACTCGACTGCTGAGTCAAATGACGCGTACCTCACTGAGCAGAGCTCCGGTGGGATCACATCATTCACCAACTTCCCTTTTGGGTGGTACAAGTGGTGAATCAAGTGAAACTCGCTCGGGATCTTCTTTGGCACTATGCCCAGAGGGGATATCCTTAATGTGGCCATGGGCAAAGCATCAAAGGGGCCCTGGATCCTACCTTCCTGAACTTGCTTGTCAATTTTCTGCTGGACTAAGTGTTCCTCCCGCAACTGATTTCAAGTTCCTAGGTGATAATGGGGCCCCGACGTTGGAATCCTGAAGCCCTGGTGGAATCCCTCAACTACATATTTGGCAGTATCTTGGTCGGGTTAGTCCCGGGTCATCTCCCACAAGGCATCATGCCATTCTGGGGTTGACGCCCTTTCCCATTGCATGTGATGTTCCCTCCTGACTGGACGGGCCCTGTCTAGTTCCAGGTTGCACCTTGTTTCTGGCCCTGTACTGAACTTTGTGCATCCGAAAGCAGCGTGATCACCTGCGCACTGTGTGCAATTGTGCTTGAATCTACATGGGGATCAAAAACATTTCCCCCCATTGTTATAGTCCCAACAAGTTGGCCCAGATGCGGTCTGCTTTGTCCTCCCCCTTGAACTCTATCACCCTGCTGTCTGCTTCCTGACCGGGATAGCATATGCCCACTGTCTGATTGGGGGACATACCTGGGGCTGCTGATACATTCTAGCCAAATGTCATATACATGCACATCCCATCTAGGCCTAGGGTTGTTGACTGCCCTACGCCAAAATGCTTCGTCGTACCGCAGCCAGGCCTCAGGGCCCCCTGTATCAAATGCTCTATGGACTATGTCAAAGTACTTAAGCATCTCCACCCCCCTTTCTGAGAACTTAATTAAGGTCAATCCCATGTAGATCGTGTAGGCTGCCATTCAATTAGACTATGTGTGCTCCACCTTCGCCCTTTTGAACAGTTCCCTGTCCTTCCTTTCCTCCTTATCATAAGGGTCGAGTATACGATCACTAGATAGAATGGCAAATATATCAATGAATTTGCCACTCCAAATTTTCTCCTTTGTAGCATGGAGCAAATGCTCCCCCAGCGGGGCAGATATATCAGTGTACCCTCCCGATAAAGGGTGGGGTGGGGCTCCTCCCACCGTTCACAGCACCAGGCAGCTCTTCTTGCGCAGCGCGAGCCTACCCTCCATACCTGGGCTGCAGCCTTCTGGTTGTAGGCCTGGCAGTGACCACACCTCTCCCCTTGGCAGGACTGGTACCACAATGGTGGGGAATCATCCCACCTCCCACCCGTAGAATGGAACTCGTGTGATCCATCCCCCCAGGCACATAATGTCCCAGGGGTGATTGGGGCCTGCCGTCTGGCTGGTACCAGCCCCCAGTGTTCGTACGCCCCTTCCCATCCACAGTCACCCTCATACTCACCTTCACCATGCTAGAGGTCATGCTGTGGGTCAAGTCCTGGCTACTGCTCTCCGTCCTTTGACATCGACTCTGAACTGCATCGAGGCTGTTTGTCAATGCTTGCATTCCCTCCTTCAGATCTTCTATCTGAGCTTCCTGTGTCTGCAGTAACTCCTGACTCCTTCGGCTGGGCCTAGGCTAGTCTTCCCTATAATGAAATGGCAACACCTGGCAACACCCTTGCCCTTGTCATTGATAGCCCTCCATGTCACGGGTGGACGGGAGAGGGAGAGGATTTTGGTAAGAGGGGAAGGGGAAAGAAGCACTCAGAAGGACAGGGGAGGAGGAAAGGGGTGGCTTTTCTTCTCCTAGAACTCTCGTAGTAGTGGAAATAAGCTCCCTCAGGGTCCTAGGTGGGCTTTCCCCCTAGTTCAGGGGGCAACCCGGCTCATCACAGGGATAGAGGAGAGAAAGAAAATTGCCCCTAAGGACAGAGACAGACAACACAAGGATATCAGGCGGTCAGGGAATTATACAGGGTCCAGGGAACCATGGGAGAATAGTGCAGGAATGGAGGGGAGGGAAGAATCCAGGGTACGGGGGGGGAAGGTTGGGGGAGGTCCAAGGGAGTGAGGAACAATGAGGGCTAGGACACACACTCAGTGACTGAGGAGGTGAACTTGGAAAAGGTGAAAGGAACAAGGAACAGGGTACTAGGGAAGAGGGTGCCCACACTCCATGTCTCCACTCTACATGCTCTCAGGGGGGAGAAAATAACCAAGACAACACCACATGTCTACCACACTACTCGCTCACCACAACCTTACACTCGGAAGGGGATACACTGGGGTCAGGCACTCGCAAACACACGTCAAGCAGGAAGTCAGAGAAGAGTCCTCTCTCCACACACACCAGGGGCCAGTCTCTCATAGAATGATTACTGGTGGCGGTTTTCAGTCCCGCCGGTACATGTTATAGCCCCAGCTCCTCCCAGCCAGCATGCATTGCATCTGGGCGGCACCCTGAGCATCGCCCCCATGTGGGATAATTCCGTCGCAGTGTCCCCCTGCTTTCCCGGCTTCTGCACATGCTGGGACGTTGCTAAGCAACACGAGCCAAACCTCAAGCCGGAGGAGCGGCGGGGCGCGCCCAGACACTCCCCACTAAGAGGGGTAGTGCCAGGCCCAACCTCTACACCTGCACCTACAGTAGTGCGCTCCCCTGCTCTTGCTTGAGCACCCTCTACCTCCTTCAGCTGGGACTGGTATTCAGCAAGCTGGGCATGCATGGCTTCCAGAATGGCTCCAGCCTGCTCCCCCATCCCCCACTCCTACCCCCTCGCACTGTGCACTTGGTGGGGGGAGCCTTTGGGGTGGACTTGGCTTTAGCTGGCCGCTGGGCCTTCTGCTTCTTTGGAGTCATCCTGCCTCTACTCCTTATGGAGCCTACACCCCAGTAGTTGCTCCCAACCAATTACCACCAGATCCCTGGCAGCTTATAAGGGAATCTTCTTTTCAACTTCGTCGGGGGGGGGCTCCGCATACAACCACCGACTCCCCCTTCCTCTCTGTCCCGAGAACCCTCCACGCCTGCTTCTGACCCCTCCAAGGGCGAGGGCCTCCACTCGCTAAGGAGGGGGTAGAAGTAAGGGGACACCCCCTCTGGCTGTCCAAAGGGCCTGTGGCACCATCACCGGTCCCAAGCCTTCTGGCTCCTCCCTTATGAAAGAGGACCCCCCCTTTTGCCGTTTAAAGGGGATGTACCCTTCCCGCAGCGCCGCCGCCGGTCCAGCCCTTCGGGGAAGCCCACGTTGGCTTGAGCAGGAAGGGGTTGGGGGGGGTGAGGGAAATTCCCTTGTGCTGGGGCAGCCGGCCTGCTCTGTCCACGCAGCACCTGCTACCACCAGAAGACACAGTTGGAAAGGGAGAGCCGGAACCTGCCGCAGAGGCAGCGGAGGTAGGCCCAATCCCTTGAGAGGGCCCTATAAGCCCATGTTCACCACTCTCCCTGCTACGCACGAGCTTCCTTGCTCACTACCTATACCACAATGAGGTGGGAGAGCAAGGAGTTCTAAAATGGCACCCTGGAGTCCCGCTTCTCGTGAGAGTCCTGGGCATCCTACCAGTTGGCAAGCGATCACCCTCCTCCCCCCACCAGACTTCCGGTGCCGCTATCAGCTGCCCCATAACTTTCCTCATCCCCTTCCTCCCAGGGGGGGGGGGGGAGATGCTGCCAAAACCCTGCCGCTTCTATCATGGAGGGGGAGTTCTTCTCTCTCACACACACACACATACACACACACTGCCCTGAGACAGCCTGCAATAGTGGTGTTGCAGAGCTCAGTTGTAAAGAAGAGGGGTTGTCATGAAAACGACATGACCATAGCTACCAGGAGCATAACAGTTTACCAGGAGAATTTTTTACACACACAAGTTCTGGGAGACATCCGGATGTTACAGGATCCAGATTTCTAAAACCACAGAGATCAAGGACTTATTAAATCCATGAGAATATCTGGAAGTTCAAAGAGCTGGGTGTTTAAGTTCTGGGTGAGTGATTTAGACACATAGAAAGTTGGGGTTGCAGCAGAAAACATGCAGGAGAAAGGTGCGTGTAAAAACACTTTATTACAATATATGTCATACTAAGCAGGGATCTAGTAATATTGTTAGTAGTTAGTGCTTCTCAGTAACAAGCAATGTGGAGACATCTCCCAAAGAGATGGGGAATTGTGACCTGGTGCAGAAGCAGGGTACAGAAAGTGCTAAAGGTACGTCTCCGAGAGGGACAAACTTGAGGGCACCAAAGGGGTCCTATGCGGCTTTGGGCCTTCTGTACCAGACTCCTTCCTCGAGGCCCTTGGGGGACATGAATGTACTTCCTCACTGGCAATGTATGTTGTGGGATGGAAGGAGAGGCAGAGTTATAACATTTTAAAGTGCAGGTACCTGAGGGTGAATCAGGACCCCTATCCTCAAGGTTAAAGTACAGTGATTGTGTTCATTACTGGATGTAAGTTTTATTTATTTTTATTTATTAATTTCTTCTATTTTTACTCCACTCGTTCATGCCAATAGCAACTTGGGGCAGCTTTCAAAATAAAAACAATAGTCCATAAAAACAATACACCATGAAAATAAATACAGTATAAAATATAACATTTCAAATAATATCTCCATATAAAACAATACCCCAATCTGTAGCTAAAACAATTCCACTCCTATTCCCAACTAACTCATCCAATACCCTCCTGTCCCTCACCCCACCCCACCAAATGCCTGACAGAAGAGCTAGTTCAGCATCCCATTGTGGCAAGTACTGTAAGAAACTCACAATCTGTATTTCCATTACCTTACCCCCCCCCCCACGCGTGGGATGGCTCCTCACAGCCGTTTCGCATTGAGTGGGGGGCAGGGCTTTGTCTGTGGAAGAGGACAAGCAGCTGCTGGCACTCTGAATGCATGGCAGGTCATAGAGACCTGCGGCAATTGAACCTCATGGTGCTGCAGGCAATTGGACCGGCAGCGCGTGAGGAAGAAACTGTTCTTCTCCTGCATCCCTGCTGTGGCGTTTTCCTCACAGGACGGGAGCCTCACAACTGAGCTGTTAATTGAAGTGCAGTTGCCACCTGGTGGATATTTGTGGCACTGCAGGTGACTTTGGCTGAGCTTACTAAGGGCTTTAAATAGTGTTACTGTGCTATAGTGTTACAGTCAGTTACAGGTTGAGGAGGTTTTCTTGTTGTGTCCTGCCACTTTTACCCCCCTTGACCCATCTCCCCCCCACACCATTGGACTTGACTTTTCACCTCCATTGGGCTGGGCTGTTCCCCCACCATTTGGATAATTAGTAAGGCAGTGACAGGGACTGACAGACTGTGACAGAAAGGGAGTTGGCACGCTCCCTTCTCTTGCTGACCCTCCCAACTCTTGTTGTCCCCCCCCCCCAAACCAACAGGCAGTGCCAGGTGACTTTATTGCTTCAGGCTTGGACAGTTTGGGAATGATGAGGGAGCTGGGCCCAGTTGGGGCCAGCGGCAGAATCCATTTCCTCCTGGTAACAGTGAGTATCAAACGGACACATTTCAAGATATAGGGTGGCCACAGATGGGGTGCTGTCATAACTTTGGGCTGGATGTGACACCCCCCTCTGTCGCCAAGGCTCAGGTGGAATGGGTTTGGGCCCCATGGCGGGGGCATCAGGGTCACCACCTTTCCTTGGGTCCAGGATATGGAGCGCATGCTCCTTCCCCCTCAGGGATTGGAGGGTGCCAGGATCCACAGGTATGGCCTATGTGGGGAAGATGTGGCTCCCCAGGGTGCCATATTACAGGTGCAGTGCCTTCTCTGCTAACGGGTGGGTATGCTGATGTGTCAGCACCTATGGGGTCTCATCTGCTGCAAGCCACTAGGGAAAAGATATGGAGGAAGGAGTATGTGGATTTGTTATCCCTGCTGTGTATGGACCCCATTCCCGAGGGGAAAAATAGGGAAGTATTTAAAAGTCCAAAGGCGGACCGTAATTGGTCCAATTGGTCAGCAGCATACTCCATATGGTTGGGGGTTATGCTGCAACTGTTCCCGCTCCGAGCCACCGAGCTGGTCAAATACCAAGACATAGTTTGGCATGCTTTTGACACGGAACACCCAGGCGCGTGGCTGACTTTGTTATGACGAAGCCTTTAGGAAGCATGCTGCCATTACACCTTGGTTGAAATGGGATCAGTATGCACCTGACCTTTGGTTGGAATGCATGAATAGTGCATCCAGCGCAACTAGAGCTGATAGCAGGCACACGTTAATAAAGGGTGGGGTGGCACCTGTAAATGATCCCTTTCATGCTGAGGGGCGCTGAGCCACGGCGATGGCTTCAACCTGCTGGGAATTCAATGGTGGGGGGAGCTGTACGCATTCCCTTGTCGATTTTGGCATGAGTGCTCACACTGTGCTGGTAACCACGCTGCAAGTTGTTGTGGTCGGGTCCGTCAGGCAAGTAACAGGGGGAATCAGCCTGGTCACCCCTCACAATGGGGGGGGGGGAATTGGGGGAAGGGCCCCAACTCCATTGCTCCATGATCAGATGTTGACGTTGCTTCGCGATTGCCCTGATCGTGAAGCAGTGATCCATGTAACTGAAGGGTTCAGGGTCAGTTTTAGAATACCGGTGGGGGAATTGACTGTGAGGCAGTGGGTGAAAAATTGAAATCCATAGTGGGTATGGAGGTACTGGTGACACATAAGATCCTAAAAGAAAGCAAGGACGGGTGCATTTCCGGCCCATTTTTGGACATCCCGATGGGGAACTTACATGTTTCCCCCATCGGAATTGTGCCGAAAAAGGCCCCGGGTGAGTATCGGATGACAAACCATTTGTCGCACCCAAGAGGAGGATCTGTCAGTGATGCTATACCATGGGAAATTTGTACCGTGCGGTATGTGTCGTTTGATTCGGCAAGGAGGCTAGCTAAAGGGTGTGGACCATTGGCATTGCTGGTGAAGTGTGACATAAAATCTGCATTTTGTCTGTTACCTGTTCACCCGGATGATTTCCATCTACTGGGTTTCCAGTTTCAGGGTGAGTTTTATTTTTATAAGGCTATGCCAATGGGGTGCTCGATATCGTTCGCCGCTTTTGAAAAATTTAGCACATTACTCGACTGGTTGGTACGGCAGCGAGCTCAGTCGTGCAACATCATTCATTACATGGATGATTTTTTTGTTTTGGGGAAAATCGGGCACTGATGACTGTGGTTACCTGCTGCGGACATTCCAGGCTTTAACGCAGGAGCTTGGGATTCCTCTCACCCCAGAAAAGACTGTGGGCCCTACGTTGAACTTGTCTTTTCTTGGTATTGAGATGGACACAGTGCAGGGTGTGTCTCGCTTGTCCATGGACAAATTGGGTGCTTTGCGGGAATCTTTGGAGGCCACTGTGGCATCCAGTAAAGTCACCGTAAAGCAGTTGCAGTCCTTACTAGGACCGCTCAGTTTTGCTTGTCGAGAAGTGACACCGGAAGAGTTTTTCTCTCTCAACTTTACGCCAAGGTTTCGAATGATTGGACCCCTTATTATCATGTTCGGGTGACCCAAGAAATTAAGGAGGATTGCTAGACATGGCTTCATTTTTTGGTTAACTTTAACGGAGTCAGTTTTTGGAGGGATGATCTCCTTTTAGAAGCAGAACTGAAAGTACAGTCAGATGCCGCTGGGACAGTGGGTTTCGGTGTTTATTTCAGAGGACGGTGGTGCACTGCGCCATGGCCCAATCAGTGGATGGTGGAGGTTCTAATCAGAGACCTGACATTCTTGGAGTTCTTCCCCATTGTGCTGGCAGTACAATTATGGGCGGACAATTTTTCAAATAGGACGGTAGTATTCTGGTGTGACAACGTAGCAGTTGTTCATGTAATAAATTCAATGTCCTCAAAATCCAAAAGGGTCATGCAGCTGGTCAGAAAATTCGTATTGCAATGCTTAATGTTTAACACCATGTTTACGTCAAAGCATGTTCCTGGAGTTAGCAACAGCATAGCCAATGCATTCTCTCATCTCCAGATGGACCGGTTCTGCCAGTTGGCACCAGAGGCAACCGTCGATCCGGAAGCATTGCCGCCAGATGCATGGATCCTTGGGTGGTAGACCTATTCCATATGGTGCAAGGGTCGTTAGCAAAGTCTACACTCATGGCCTATGGGAGGACTTTTAAGGAATTCCAAAAATTTAGGTCTAGTAATGGTTGGTCTACGAGCTTTCCCATCCCTGAGCGGCATGCCATCGAGTTTGCAATCGCCTTTAGGCAGCAAGGTTTGGCCCCAGGCACCATTGCTAGTAAGGTGTCAGCCATTGCTTTCTTCAGAAAGTTGGCTGGTTACCACTTGCTGGATAGCACTTTTTCAATACACAGATTGTTGGAGAGCTTGTCGAGAGATCGGGGTCCAGTCCCTGACACTCGCCTGTCCATATCAGCATACTTCATTAGCAGTTTGGATGACACACTGGCCAGGGTGTGTTTTGATTAGGGCAAGGCATATCTTTTTGCTGCCTCGTTTAAACTGGCTTTCTATGGAGTGTTTTGGGTGAGCGAGCTTATGGCTGAATCCTGAAACTCCACGTCTGACAGGGTGGTGAGGGCCAAGGATACTCATGTGAAAGATGATTTAATTCAAATTAATCTGCGTTATTCCAAAACTGATCAGAGGGGTAGAGGACAACGTATTACCCTTGGTAAGTCAGGGTCCCCATCACTTTATCCAGTTGTAGCTGTCCACAAGTACCTGCAGATTCGACCCGGTATTCAGAGGCAATTTCTGATACACGCCAATGGTACCCTTCTCACCAGGTGCCAATTTACGGTGGTAATGCATAGGTGCTTGAGTCTCAACTGCTTGCCAGAACACAGGTACGGGTCGCATTCATATAGAATTGGAGCGGCAAGTTTAGCTGCGGCTGAGGGGATGCCTGAGTCTCGCATTCAGGACATAGGTAGATGGCGGACCACCACCTTCTGTTTGTAAATCCGTTCATTACAGCAGTAGGAGTATAGTTCTGTATTTCATGGTGTCTGTCTGTTTTCTTACAGGGTTGACTGTTGCCAGTCCATGTAAGAGGATGTGGATCGTGGGCCACAGCATTGTCCGTTGGGCCGCCAAGGCAGCAAGCAGATCCCATTGGGGCACCCAGCTTGGGCTGGGTGCAAAGGCAGAGATTGTGTGGCGATCCAGAAGTGGTATGCGTTGGGAGCAGCTCATTCCCCTCATTCACAGAATTCCTGGCGGCCCACATCCACATATCATGGTGATTCACTTGGGGGAGAATAATTTGCTGCGAACCCCAGGGTTGCAGTTAGTAATGCAGATTAAGCGGGTAGGGATGGGCAAACAGAACCGAGTTCGAAAATTCAGTTCGGTTCAGTTAGGAAATTCGGTTTGGTTTGGAAGCTCAGTTCAGTCGACCGAACTATTCGAGTTTGGTCCAAACTCCGAACTTCTGAACCGCATTCACCCATCCCTATAAGCGGGATTGGGTGGAGGCACAAAGTATTTTGCTGCACATGAGGTTAATCTATACCCACATGTTGGAGAGGATTAGATGGCGTGATGCAGTCAAACCAGGCATAATTGATAGGGTTAGGAGGGAAATTAACAAGGAGGTAGAAAGGCTAGTGTGGGCAGAGGGTTGTGCATGCATTGTGCATGAGGAGATTCATTTTTCTCACCCTGAGCTGTATTGGGAAGACGGAGTACACCTCTACGAAGTTGGGGTTCAATTGTATCTTAAGGTATTGAAGGAGAAGTTGTTGGAGTTGTTGGATGGTAAGAGGGCGGATGATGGGAGCGAAACCAGCCAAGCATAGGCTGGTGGTTTGCTGTAGCAGGGGTCCAGGTAGTTGGTTTAACAGTTGTTAGGGTCTGAAGGAAGATGCCTCCTTAAGAGGCGGGGCCAGAGCCAACGAAAAGCAGGGGCGGCCAGTGAGAGAGGTGGTCCCAGGGATGAGGGTGGTTGGAGGGGGGACGCTGCCCCCCTGTGAGTCAGGGTTCAGCATCTGGATAACAACTGGGGACTCCCTGTGGGAGGTGGAGTCCCAGGGAATGGGTGGGATGGGGGAGGTGGGGAGTGGGATATTTTGTGGAGAGTTGGGTTCTCTGTGGGTTCTGGGGGAGCAGTTGGTGGGAGGGGGTCAGAATGGTGTGGATGGGAATGGAGAAGCGACCATAGGGGTTATCCTGGGGCGGAGACAGTATGGTCCACGAGTATGTGTGGCTCGAGCTCCCAGGGGACCTAGCTCCCCTGTGGAGATCAAAAGAGCATCCCCCACCACTTGAGGTGAAGGAGGAGCAGGCTCTAAGGTCTGTCTGTGGGGGCTTGATGCTTCTAAATGCAAGGTCCATGGCAAATAAGGCCCCAGCAATCCGGGACTTGATCCTGGATGAAGCTGTGGGCCTTGCATGTATTACAGAAAACTGTCTGGATAAGGAGGCGCGGCCACTTTTGGCTGATCTCGTTCCAGCTGGGTATGCCATGCAGTACCAACCCCGCACTTGGGGCTGGGGTGTTGTTGGTATAGCTATGATTTTTAGAGACATGGCCTGTTAGGAGGTATCCAGTTCCAGAGATTCCAGGGATTGAGGCCCTCCATGTGGTGTTTGATATGGCTGGGGGAAATTTAAGTGTGCTTCTGGTGTACCAGGCTCTTTCCTGCCCAGTAGCATCCCTTGCCGCTGTGGCAGAGCTGGTCTCGGCAGTGGTACTGGACTCCTCCAGGGCCTTGGTCCTGAGGGACTTCAATGTCCATGCCGATGCCGGCCTTGTGGGAGCAGAGAAAGAGTTCATGGCCACCATGGCAACCATGGACTTGTTCCAAGTTGTCAACTGCTCGACCCATGTGGTGGGACATACCCTCAACCTAGCGTTCTGTTCTGGCCTTGAGGTGGGTGATCTGGTAATGGGGGATCTGAGGGTTATGCCCTTGTCATGGAACTATCGTTACCTCCTACAACCCAGTCTTAGTGCACCACCTCCAGAAGGGGAATGGACCAGTTAGGATGGTCCGCCTCTGGAGGCTGATGGAACCTCAATGGTTCCAAGAGGCCCTGGGGGATTTAACCTTAGACCCCAATGGCTGCTTTGTTGGTGAACTCGTCCGGGCATGGAATATCTTGCTCGGGGAGGCCATTGACAGGGTGGCTCCGAGACGTCTCCTGTCCCTGTCTCGCCACCGCAGGGCCCCCTGGTTTACTGAGAGACTGCGGTGTATAAAGAAGGTAGGTAGGCGACTGGAGCGATGCTGGCATTGGACTCGTCCTGAATCCGACCGACTTCTCCATAGGGCCCATTTGTGGTCCTATATTGAGGCTGTGAGGATGGCAAAGAAAGAATTATTTGCCACCCTCATAGCATTTGCAAAGTCATGTCCAGCGGAGCTGTTCCAGGTGGTGCGAGGGCTGGTCAGTCCAGTCTTCCTCCGCTTGGACAGGAACTTGTCCCAGACCCGCTGTGAGGAGATTGCTATCTACTTTGCAGACAAGATCACTCGGATCCAGAGCCACATTGATGCTGGATTAGAAGCAGTGGAGATGGAGCGTAAGGTGATGGTCTAGTCCATCTTTCTGGGCTGAGTTTCAGGAAGTGATGCCAACTGATGCTGTGGACATCCTGGGGTCTGTCAGAGCCACCAGTTGTTAATTAGATCCATGCCCATCCTGGTTGGTGAAAGCCTCCAGGGAGACACTGGGAACGGTGCTGGCGGGGGTAATCAACGCATCCCTTCAGCAGGGGAGATTGCCCCCCGATCTCAAGGAGGCCGTGGTGCGCCCCTTGCTGAAGAAACCATCCTTGGATGTGGACGCACTCACCAGCTACCAACCTGTCTCTAACCTTCCCCTTTTAGAGAAGGTTATTGAACGGGTGGCGACACTGCAACTCCAGACTCATCTTGACATCATCGGTTTCCTTGACCCATTTCAATCTGGGTTCTGCCCCGGCTATGGTTCAGAGATGGCGTTGGTGGCCTTGGTAGATGATCTCTGCCAGGAGATGGGTGCAGGACGTTCAACACTTCTGCTCCTGCTAGATCTCTTGGCTGCTTTTGACATAGTGGACCATGGGCTTCTGATAAGAAAATTGCAAGCCCTGGGAGGTCTGGACGTGACTGTCCTCTGATGCTTCCGATCATTCCTCTCGGGGAGAAGCCAGTGGGTTGTCCTGGGGGCTGAGTCTTCCAGTCCCCGGGCCCTGGATTGTGGCATTCCACAAGGTTAAATCCTGTCTCCATTGGGGGAGATCGTGAGAGGGTTTGCTGTGTGTTGCCACCAATACGCTAATGACACCCAGCTTTACCTCTCTTTTTCAACTGACCCAGGTCCTGCTGTCTCAGTACTGTCCCAGTGTCTGGAGACCGTGGCGGATTGGTTACGGCAGAGCAGACTGAAGCTCAGTCCTGATAAGGTTGAGGTGATGGTGGTGGGTAGGGCAGGGGAGGTGCTGGCTCCCCTTGTAGAGGGGGTTCACCCTCCCATAGCCCAACAGATTCAGAATCTGGGGGTGTTATTAGACTCGGGTCTCCGCCTGGATTGGCAGGTGGAGATGGTGGTGAAGGTTGCCTGCTGCCAGCTGTATCTAGTGCGGAGGCTGCATCCATTCATTTCCAGACGTGACCTGGCCACCCTCATCCATGCCTTCATCACCTCGAGGTTGAACTACTGTAACGCGCTCTACGTGGGGCTTCCCTTGATGCTGGCTCAGAGGTTGCAACTAGTGCAGGATGCAGTGCTCGTCTCCTGATGGGGATGAGTTGGTGAGAGCATATTACTTCTGTGCTCCATGCACTGCATTGGCAGCCAATAACGTACTGAGCCAGATTCAAGGTATTGGTTTTGGCCTATAAAGTCCTACACGGTCTTGGCCCCGGATACCTCAGGGACCGCCTCACACTCCGTGCCCCAAAGACCCACGATGGAGATGGCATTCTCGGTGGCCAGGCTGTGATTATGGAACTCCCTCCTGGAGGAAGCCCGTCTGGACCCGTCTGTTGACTTTCCACCAAACCTGTAAGACTTGGCTGTTCCCCCAGGCCTTCGGAGAAGGGGAGGGGTGGTGGGTTAATTGTGGGGGAGGGGTGGTGGGTTTTTCGGTGTTTCTGAGATTTTTTTAAATTGTATTGATGTTTTAAATTATTTTTATTGATGTTGTAAGCTGCCCCAAGATACCATGGGCATGAGGGGGCGGAAAATAAATGTAATAAAATAAATAAATATATAAATAAATAAATAAATATTCTGTTTGCTTTTTTGACTGCTGCTTCACACTGCGCTGTGGATTTCATTGTATTGTCCACAACCACACCCAGATCCTTTTCCTGGGTGGTAACTCCTAGCTTAGTACGTAGCATTGTGTACGCTTGGTTTGGATTATTTTTCCCTACATGCATCACTTTGCACTTGTCCACACTAAATATCATTTGCCATTTAGGTGCCCAGGTACCCAGTGTCGTAAGATCCTGTTGCAGTTCCTCACAGTCTGTTCGTGTTTTAACTACCTTGAATAACTTGGTGTCGTCTGAAAATTTGGTCACCTCACTCACAACACCGTTTTCCAAATCATTAATGAATACATTAAATAGCACTGGTCCCAATACAGATCCCTGAGACACACTACTTTTTACATCTCTCCATAGTGAAAACTGCCCATTTAGTTCTATCCTTTGCTTTCTATCTTTTTAACCAGTTTCTGATCCTTAGGGCGTTTAATGTGCCGCATCTCCCCCGCGCCTACCTCTCTTGGACGGGTCTGATGTTCAGAAGAGCATCAGACCCGTCTTAGAGCTCAGGGCGCATGCGCGACCTTCTGCGCGTGTGCACTTCAGAAGGGAACCCGGAAGTGCGGCTTAAAGCCGGCACTTCGGGGATCCGCGTCGGAGGGGGCAGGATCACCTGCCCCCTCCGACGCGCGGTAACATGCAGCTGGAACAAGTAGATGAGCACATAAACGCCCATAGTAAGACACTATCTCCTATCCCATGACTTTTTAATTTTCTCAAGAGTCTCTCATGAGGGACCTTATCAAATGCTTTCTGGACATCCAGGTACACTATATCTACTGGGTCTCCCTTGTCCACATGCTTATTATTTATTTATTTATTTATTTACATTGTTTAGTCACTCTCTTATTCCAAGGCATCTCAGGGTGACTTACAAAAGCAAAATATCAACAATAAAAAAAATTAAAAATAAAAACAACAATATCATTTAAAAATTCTAAAAAACACATTTCCCCCTCCCCCACTATCCCATCCTTCCATCATCCCCTCTGAAATCCTGGGCTAACAGCCAGGTCTTACAGGCTCGGTGAAAAGCCAACAGACCTGGGGCCAGGCAGGCTTCCTCCAGAAGGGAGTTCCAAAGTCATAGCATGCATGGCCACCAAGAATGTCCTCTCCATTGTGGCCCCCCATTTTACACGGGGGACCTCCAGGATGGTGCCCCCGGCAGACTGAAGGGGTCACCTTGGGGCACGGTGGGCGAGGCCATCCCTAAGATATGCTCTGTTTACACCCTCAATGAATTCCAACAGGCTAGTGAGGCATGACTTACCCTTACTAAATCCATGTTGACTCTTCCCCATTAAGCCATGTTTGTTAACATCCTCTGTAATTCTGTCCTTAATGATGGTTTCCACCATTTTTCCGGGCACAGATGTCAACCTTACTAGCCTGTAGTTTCCAGGATCACCTCTGTATCCCTTTTTAAATATAGGGGTTACATTTTCTACCCTCAAGTCCTCGGGTACAGTGGCAGATTTTAGTGACAGGTTACAAACTCCTAACATTAGGTCTGCAATTTCATATTTGAGTTCCTTCAGAACTCTGGGGTGAATGCCATCTGGTCCTGGCAACTTACTGGTATTCAGTTTGTCAATTCACTCTAGAACATCCTCCAAGGTCACATTGATGATTCGTAATAGTTCTTACAATTCCTCGCCCACAAAGAAAGGATTCAATGTGGGTACCTCCCCAAAATCCTCTGCAGTGAAGACCAACGTAAAGAACTCATTTAGCTTCTCTGCAATATCCTTATCCTCCCTGATCTCCCCTTTTACTCCCTTGTCATCTAATGGCCCAGTTGACTCCCTAGCAGGTTTCTTGCTTCTGATGTATTTGGAAAAGTTTTTGCTGCTTTTTTTTGCCTCTTTAGGAAGCCTCCCTTCAAAATCTATCTTGACCTGCCTTATAAACACTTTACATATACATTGCCAGAGTTTATGCTCTTTCATATTATTTTCATTGGGACTAGCCTTCCTATTCTTAAAGGATATCTTTTTTGCCCTAATAGCAGAGTCAAATAGACATTGCAGAACATCGGGTACCCAATCAGGTTGTAATCAGCTACTGCATGCTACCCGATCATTACCGGGTTGATCTGGGTACTGTAAATTTGATGGAAACCCTCTTTCATCTCCACTCTGGAGTAAGTGGCCAAAGAACTGGACCTACGTCAGGAGAGAGGAGTCGAAGTGGAAAAAAGAAACAATTCAGGATACGTGGTCCTGAATGGGTAGCACCCACTTTTACATGAGTAGAACCCACTTATGAACACCCATAAATCTGGGTGTTTATGTGTTCGTGCTGTCCATGTAAATCCAATATGGGTGGGCGCACATGCTCCTGCACGCACGCATCCTCATGCATGGAGCAACTGGGGGAAAAGAAAGTTGCTCCTTGCGAGGGGAAGCATGAGGGGTGGAGGTGTGCTCATGTGCACCAGCACCCATGTACAACCCACTCTGTTGTAAGGCCAAAGTCAGAGGCTAGCAATCAGAACAGAACCAACATCCAGGGCTAAGTAGCTGATGGTGGACCAACACCCCACCCACCCACCCCCCGAAATGAAAAATCTCAGCAAGTGCTGCTTCTGTTGAAAACAGGGCATTCACCAAGATTTGCACAATGGTTTCCCAACATTTTTTGTCATTTCCTTTTATTTTTTACCAGTTGAATGGGGCTGCTATGGGCCATTTCCAAGCCAGGTGTGTGCCCTGTGTGCTCCTCTGGGGTCTGTGAAGATGAAAACTTGATGGCTAAGCACCAGAGAAATGCTGGAAATTGCTATAGAAGTACAGTAAAACTGCCGTAAAACTTTTCTACAATTTTTGGATAGTGATGAAAAAGTCCCATAAAGTGACAAAGGGAAGTCCCATAAAGTGACAAAGAGATGTCCCAAAAGTGATGAAAATGATTGAAAAAATGGCAGAAGCATGGAATCACTTGAAATTGATAAAGAACTGATAGACACTCTCAAGCACTCCTGAAAAGTCAGTATTTCACTTCGGAATGGGAACACTTGCTCTTGTCTCTGCCCTAGAAACCAGACTAGGGTAGGAGGGACAAATACTGCGACAGGACCACAGGAGCAATGTGGGAGCGTGAAAACAGCAGGGCTCAGGCAGAAATAAGAAATAAGAATAATTCATCGGGACCTGGCACACAGTATGGGTACTTCTAACATTGTATACATGCTTTCTACTTCCTCAATATATTGGTCTTGGCATTAGGGATGGGCGAACGTGGTTTGGCAGTTCAGAGTTCAGCCCGAACTCGGCCTGTTCGGATGACCGAACTTGAACCCGAACGCGAACATACCGAACAAACTGAACACTGAAGGGCAAAATGGCTGAACAGTTCGGTCAGTTTGGATCGCGTTTGGGTGAGTTTGGGTGGCAAAAAAAGGTTCACTGGAAGGTCAAACATGACAGGGAGGTGTCAGTCACTGAGGAGCAGACTTCCAGGCACCAGGGGTGGAGAGGCTTGCAAGAAA
>QEPC01009232.1:468674-481198 GCA_003113815.1 Sphenodon punctatus | reverse complement strand
AGGAGTAGGTCTGTGTACTTATTAGATAATCCATTTAGTTCATAGCATTTAGAATAGTTAATAGCAGTTAGATTTAATGTAGATAGATATAATATTAGATTTTAAAAAAAACAAAAAAACCATATAAAAACCAAAAAATCAAATTTAAAAAAGAAGAAAACCATATAAAACCCAATAAAAAACCAAAAAACTATATAAAAAACAAAAAAACACCCATAACAACATTTCCCCAACGGCCGAACCAAACAGCCGAACAGCTTAACCAAATGGCCTGTTCGGACGACTGAACTGAACAGCCGAACCCGAACTTGGTGAACTAACCGAACTGCCGAACCGAACGCAGCCGGACCAAACTGCCGAACCGAACGGACAAACCGAATGCACCCGAACTGAACGCCCGAACCCGAACCGCGATCTGTTCACCCATTCCTACTTGGTAGCCAATAGGATAACAAGTCCCAACAGGCAATCATTACCAGGGCTGCTTGGAACAATATTATTACTGCTGGAATCCATTCCACTGATGCTGCATCCACCTGAAGTCCAATGTGTCTAGGTCTGAGATTTGTAGATCTTACAGGGTGGGATAGAACCACCTCTACGTCTACCAACAGCCCAACCCCACCCTCATTACTTCTCCCTCAGGACTTGGACCATCCAGCAGCCCTGGACCTGCCTTACCCCACTTCTCCTCTGTTGGAAACCCCATGCCTGCTGCTGCCACCACGTCTGCATGCTCCCAGCTTGAGCAACAGTGGAAGAAAGACCAGTTTCATATGTGGAGGTCTGAAGCACTGAACATCACACATCCAGGTCACCAGCCTTCTTAGCCACTGGTTTGCAATGCCCCTGCTCTCCATTATCAAATAGCATTCACAGAAAGCACTTTTTTTTTTTAGTTTTTATTTGTTGCTTTGTTTTAGAAGTAGTTTCAATTTCCCCCCCCCCCATCATGCAAGACTGTTAAGTAATTTCTTTTTACCATAACAAGTTAATTAATTTGAGAAATGCTGTTTATGAGCAAACCATTACATTTTACGAGGTATTTTAATTGTAAACAATCGTCACTTAATTTTGTTCTAGACAGAAATTGATGTGGACACAATCAATATAAATCCAGCTGTTGGGTTAACATTTTATTTTAATTGTGAATTTTCATCTCAAGATAAATCTTGTAAGAAATTATGGAAGAAATAGGCTGTGTTGCAAAATGGCTTTTAAAAATAATAATTCCAATTTGCAGTGGTGGCTGGTGGGTTTGGAGTAGGGGTGGGACTCCAGGCAAATTATCGGTTACCAGTTTTATCAGTATCGGATTACTAAGATATCAGATTTATGGGTATCGGTATATCAGTTTTTTAACATTGCTGATTTTTTTGATCTTTAACATTGCGGTAATTGTTAAAATGGCCACAATGTTAAAGATCCGAAAAATTGATAATGTTTAAAAACCAATATGCCGATATTGATATTATCAGTACTATCGGATTAATCCGATATCGACAATTATCGACATTATCAGATTAATCCGATACTGATAGTCCCATCCCTAGTTTGGAGGCGGGTGGGGCAGTGGGCGGATTCAACTTGCCGCTGGCGGCTTTGGCGTTGGTGGACCTAGGGATGGAGTCTGACCTAGGGGTGGAGCCAGGGCAATGGTAGGCCAGTGACGTGGCATAGCCCAGCAGCAAGGAGTTCCCAGGATTAACATTGGATGGACATTACAGTACTTAATGCTGGGAATGCTGCTGTGTGAAGCACTGCCAGCGGGGAATAGTAAACCCTCTTACTGGGATGCCGTACACTCTCTTTCCCACCAGATCAAAATTAACCATAGTAGGTTAAAAAAATAGATCACGTTACCATTGCCTACCTTTATCCTGAGCACTCGATTTTCATGGCATGCTTAGCCACCTGTAGTCTTCAGTGGGTGTAGGCTTTGAGACAAGCCTTCCTTCTGGCTTGGAGAACCGGGAGGACTGAGTTAACTCCCTGTCCTTCAGGGCTGCATTGCCACCAAACTGTGTACACCCAGACCAGCATCCCTACTAGCTACACCATATCCCTGGCAGCCAAATGCCCTTCCAAACAAACAGGCCTTTTAAAAAAACTTTGCAAGTTTCAAGCACACCAGGCCCATCCAGACCAGCATCCCTAGTAGCTACACCATATTCCCAGTAACCAATTGCCCATCTAAACAAAAGTTTGGCCAGTTTCAGGCCTGCATTGCAAGCAAACCAGGCCCGACGAGACCAGCATCCCTAGTAACTACACCCTATCCCTGGCAGCCAAACGCCTGTCCAAGAACACAGACCTTTTTTAAAAGTTTGACCGGTTGCAGGGCTTCATTGCAAGCAAACCAGGCCCACCGAGACCAGCATCCCTAGTAGCTATGCTGTATCCCCAGCAGCCAAATGCATGTCCAAGAAAACAGGCCTTTTAAAAAAAGTTTGGCCAGCTTCAAGCACACCAGGCCCATTCAGACCAGCATACCAAGTAGCTACACCATATCCCCAGCAGCCAAATGACCTTCCAAACAAACAGGCCTTTTGAAAAAACGTTGCCAGTTTCAAGCACACCAGACCCATCCAGACCAGCATCCTTAGTAGCTACGCCTATCCCCAGCAGCCAAATGCCTGTCCAAGCAAACAGGCCATTAAAAAAAACTTTAGCCAGTTTCAAGCACACCAGACCCATCCAGACCGGCATCCCTAGTAGCTACACCACATCCCCAGCAACCAATTGCCCATCCAAACAAACAGGCCTTTTTAAAAGTTTGGCCAGTTTCAGGGCTGTATTGCCACCAAATAATGGGGCTGCAATCACAGAGCAAGAAAAACAAACCAGAAATCAGATCTTATAATCTTAAGCAATTGACCCAACAGTATTATGTGGAATCCTTAGCACTGCACAGCACAAAAACAGCATCATGGAGTTCCACTTGTCCCCCAAAACATGCTACACACAGTTCTGTTCTGTTGCAATGTAAAAGGTGTCTGAGCAGCTACAATGAACATTCTGCATTTGGACATTTTTTAGGTCTGTTCCTTCAAGTAAGAGTACACCACACAGCAGCACGTTCAAAAATAGAATTAATGTCTTGAGGCAGCTGGCAGCACAATCATATTTATTTATTTATTTCACTTTATTATAACCTCCTTGGTCCTCCTCCTCCACTCCTCCCAAGACAAGAAAAGTTCCCCAGGACCCCATTAAAAATCCAAGGCAAAACCCCAGATGGATCCCCAATGTACTCACCTTCAGCAGGCGTCACCTCTGCACAGTTGGAGGAGAACAGGATGCTGGGCTGTATGATGCCCCCCCCCCCGACTTCAATCTCTCTGGTCTCAACTTCTCAAAGGAAGATAAAATGGTGCCTGCAAGTCACCTTTTATGCACTGCCCCCCCCCCACCAAGTGAGAGACAAAGCTCACGCTGATGAGTCAGACTCACTGCTGCGGTGCTGGTTTTAAAAAATACAAAACCCCACACAAAGCACTCTTCCCCTCCCCCCGTTGTTGTTCCCCAGTCAGTAGCACACACATACGTCAACAGTCACACACACACACACACATATCCATTACTTACCCTGCCCCTCCCCCACAGGATGCTGAGGGCTACCGTCCAAATTTACATTATAAATGGTGCCAATTCCCTCTCCACAGACCTCACGGAAATAATTTTATTTATTTATTTATTTATTTAGTGCATTTCTATCCCACTCTTCCTGCCACAGGTGGATCGGATCGGCGAACAACAATAAAAATATAAAATATAAATAAAAATAGATATAATATACACATTTAAAAACATTTTAAAACATTAAAATGCAACAGGAGAAAATACTCGACCCCTACCCTCCCCACCCACCGTTTACCCCTCTCCCTCGCCAAATGCATGGCAGAACAGCCAGGTCTTACAGCTCTTACAGAACGTCGGGAGGCACCAGGAGGGAATTCTAAAGGCACGGCATGGCCACCAAGAATGCCCTGCTCTCTGTGCCCCCCCCCAGGAGACCCAGGGGACCTCCAACGCAGTGCCCCCGGACGACCACAGGGGCCAATCCAGAACCCAGGGAGTGAGGCAATCTCGCAGGTAAGCAGGGCACAGACTATGTAAGGCTTTATAGGTTAAAACCAACACTTTGAATTTGGCCCAGAAGACTATTGGCAGCCAGTGCAGAGATTGGAGCAGTGGTGTAATGTGCTCCCAGTGACCCAGCCCCACCAGGAGCTGGACCGCCGCATTCTGCACCAGCTGCACCTTCCAAGCCATCACCATAGGTAGTCCCACGTAGAGCGCATTACAGTAGTTTAACTGAGAGGTAATAAAAGCATGGATGATTGTGGCCAGGTCCGGAACTGAAACCAGCGGCCGAATGTAATTGATGGAAGGCACTCCTCACCACCACCTGGAGATCCAGGCGGAGCTGTGCACCGAGGAGCACCCCCAGGTTTTGCACCTGGAACATCAGCGGAGGGCACACTTCATAAATCGATGGAGCTGTCAACTCCACCGACCTACCCACTAACATCACCTCCATCTTGTCAGTATTCAGTCACAGTCGGTTAGCCTTCATCCAATCCCCCACAGCTGTCAGACACCAGGTAAGCACCAAGACAGCCGGGCCTGGGTCGGTCAAAAATGAGAGATACAGTTGGGTGTCATCTGCATACTGATGACACCTCACCCCGAACTCTCTGATCACCTCGCCAAGTGGCTGCATATACAAGTTGAGCAGGAGAGGGGAAAAAACCGAACCCTGCAGGACCCCACACGGGAGGTCTCGGTGTGATGAAAAATAATCACCAAGTACCACCCGGTGACTTCTTCCTGTCAGGCATGAGCAGCACCATTCAATGCCCCAAGCGATCCTGACAATGCATTGCTGTTTGTGAAGGCGCATGGTGGACTGTACTCCAAGTCGCCCAATGCGTGTTCTACACACTTTTGATCCTTCTGACTCTCCACACTATAGGAGCCAGCACCAGCCACTGTGTCCTCGCCCCCCCCCCCCCAACTCAGAGGCAAACTCCACCAGCTCCTCAGGGCAGGCTTGCTCTAGTGGTTCATGAGAGGAGGCTCTCAAAGAAGAACCAGCAGTAGTTCTTCTTTGAGAGGCTCCTCTCATTCTCACAACTTGGTTGGTTGCACTGCGTGTGCACACAACCCAGTTGTGAGAAGGTTTGGAACTAACTTGATGAACCTTAGTTTAGAAGGTAGTAACCTTCTGGATTTGGCCAGGTGGTGGCGATTTTTTTTTTAAAAAAACAACAGATTGCCAGTCAACTCAGGTAGGATTTGCAGCATGAGATTGGGGGAGTCCTGAGTCCAGGGGCCAGGAGGGGCATTGTCTCAGATGTCCTAGGGGGCACACCGCACCTGCTTGGAAACACTCTGTATACTATATACAGCAGGGACATTGTTACAGCGTGGCCCACAAGACACGAATCCCAAATATTTTTCCCAGAATCCCTGACAGAGCAGCAGAGTTTTAGTATTTCCCTTAGTAATTTCTTCAGCCTGAACCCTAAATCTTATCAGTAACTAGCAATGACCCTGGTATACAGTTTAAATCAGTAGTTAATATGATAAGCAATACTATCATAAAAAGGGTCAGGTTTCCACACAAACCTATTTAGTTGGAAGCTCAAGGATAAAGCTTGCATGGCTTCCATCTCTCGAATACCAATCTGGCTCCCAAGTGCACAAGCTTCTCCTGGATTGTGCAGGATGGTATAATTTTTGACACTGTCCTTCAAGAAGAATGTTGGAGAGAATTCAGAGGAGAGCAACCAAAACAATTTTTTTAAAGTTGTAATGCAAGACATTTGAGCAAACGTTTGAAGAACTTGATTTGTTTAGCCTAGAAAGAAGATGAAATGGGGACATGATAGCAATTTTGAGATATCTAAAAGCACGCCATGAAAAAGATGGAGAACATTTATTCTTCACTATTGCAGAAGACAGAAAAAAAAATAGAAAAAAGTTTTTAGCTTAAACTGTAGCAAGCTAGATTTTGGCTGAATAGGAAAAACTGTTAGGATCACTGAGCAACAGACAGGCACACAGTGGTGTTTTCCCTGCCAATGGGGAAAATGCAGTGAACATGGTTCCCTGACACTGGAATGGATGCCAAGGGAGGAAGGTGGAAGTGTCTTCCTTGGATGTTTTTAAAAACTTTCTGGACAAGCATCTGCCTATGAGACTTTAGGTAGACAGTATTGAGCCTTGGAGAAAGGGGTTAGATTAGTTTATTCTTAAGGTCCCTCCCATCCATATGTTCTATTATTTGAATGCTATAAATCCAGAAATTGAGCCCTTTTGACCAGTGTCAGAATGGCTAACACTCTGACTTGTATGCCTTGTTATAGACATGTTTATGCATTGGTTTCATAATTTTAAGAACGGAAACAGAAGAGACAAATTCTACAGACAGAAGATGAGGACACTGGCCAGTGGGACACAGCACAAAGATCCTAGGAGAGAGAAGCCAAGAGAACAAATCAGAAATCTACAGAATACACTGAAGAATGGGAATGATGACAAGAATAGGCTTCAGAAAAGAGAGACCCATGCTGTACTTTGGGAAGGTTCACTTGGAAACATTTTCACAACTCTCCTTTGAGGATCAGAGTCTATTTTTAACACAACTTTTTATTTCATTTTTTAAAATGGGATTGGGATATTAATCGTGAACTTAATTCTGGTCAAACACCAGTGTAATTCTACTGAGCTCACTGGTGTTTAGCCTTTACAGAGCTATCAGTGAGCTCGCAGTTAGACTTGGTGCTTAAAGCAAGCATTTCAGTCTAGTTGAGCATGCAAGAATAGACTTTCAAAATATCATCCGTTATGCAACTGCAAAACAGCTACAGTTAATAAGCCAATTGAAGTGATAATAATCTGGAACTTGACATTCCTACCTTGTCTTTAGGCTGTTGGCCTCTGAAGTATACAATGTAGATGTCCATTTACTGAATTTTGTCAGTCTGATGATCTTTTTGGACCTGCAGGGTCTATTCTGTGTAACAAAGCTTTAGAAAAAGATCATCCTGCTTTTTAGTGTCTCAAATTTGAAGAGACAGCTTGGAGATGGTTTAACCCTAATGCCCTTTTATGAGATGGATATGTTGATGATAGTGGGCCATGGATTTTTTTGTTTCTCTCTAGCTGAACTGGAGCTAACCCAACCATCCAAACTCGGCAAAAAGCCCCTATTTCATTGTCCTCTTCAGTGACAGTAATTTTTAGTGGGTTTGTTATTCCCTTCAGCCTCTATTTCTCTCTACATCTCACTACACAAAACAAAATGTCTCAGCAAATAAGTTAAAACATTCCCTGTATAGTCAGGATCTAATGTAGAGCATTTATATCTTTTAAATTACACAAACCCTGTGCCCTGCAATCAGATTAGGAATGCTGGAATACAGACCTGATTATAAACTTCTCGACAGGCAAAACATTTGCCTAGAGGCCCTAGTCAGTGGCCTTATCAGTTTCCAATTAGCACAGACTCTGACAGAGTTCTTTTTCTACTCTGCTTTTACTCTTAGCATATGTCTGTTTAAATCTTCCACCCCACAGCTTCTTATAAGACCTTGCTTGCAAGACAATATACACCTGATTAATTAGGCTTTCCACCCAGTTAATTCAGAAATGGGGAGTCTTTGGAGCCAATCCCATGCTCTGTGGATTCTGCATGCACCTCCACTGCAGGCGCATTGTGCCATGTGGAAACTGCTTGCATGCATGTGTATGTGGGGGTGCTTGCAGGATCCAGGGCATGGGATTGGCCCCATTGGATGTTTTTCAAATGGACACAGGACTGTCCACCCCCAGAGCTCCCAGCTCCACATGGGTTTGGATCAGATGGGCCTAGCAGGTTCCCTGGCCCACAGTCTACCCACACAGCACCCCCCACAACCATAGAGTTGCGGGCGATTTCCCACACCTCTATGGTGTTGCCTGAGGCAACAACCAGCTGGAAGCAAAGAAACAGCATGGGTTCGTGCATCAGATGTACAGCAGCTCCGATTTGACTGACTCTCTCCACCGGTGGTTCTCCAGGATCTTCCAGAGAGTTGCTGCCAGGACTGCCCCAGACCTGCCCCACCTGCACATCTGGGGGGCCACCTTTAGACACTTACCATTATTTAGTGATGGTAAGTGTATGTGACCAGCTAAGTCCAGTTAAATACACATATTCTTCACATACAAAATTGACTAGTTAAATGCCAATGTTATTTTACATACTGTTTGTTTATGTTTTGTTTATTCAACATTTATAACCCTCCCCCTCCTGCCAAATGGCAGCTCGGGACAGTGTACAATAGACAATAAACACAAAAAATAAAAATGCAAAATACAATATAAAACAGTTTAAAATCATCAAATTCATGAGGCCTGTACAACTGTACTGTCCACCAACACAGTTTGGCCTAAAACCCATGAACAAAGCAAATCAACCTACTCTAAATCTCAAGTGGGAGTTAAGAATCAGGCCATGCTCACTATCTAATCTGGCTACCTTAGTTTTTATTCTCTCAGATGCTTGGCTGGTGCCAGTCTCTAACCAGCTGTGTGTGTGGGTGTGCACAAATTTCATCATAGTCTCAAGCAATCAAATACATCCCTTTTGTTCAGCTTTTGCCCCATTATTATAACTGGATCCATGGCGATTGGACCCACATGGTGAAACCCCATTTAGAGTGACTTAAAATGAGTACCATTCAGTTTGTTGTAATGTAAAAATTATCATGCCGGTTAAAATAAAAGTACTGCCTATGGTCGAAGAGTTCTGTAGAAAAAGAAAGAATTCCTTCAGAATCTGAGGGTACCACTCTGCTTATAATTTCCACTCTGTTTGTAAATTACATAGCAGAGCTCATTTAAGTTGTTTTTAAGTTTTAAATACAGCGGATATATTGTCCTTGCTCCATTACTTGCTATCTAATTAGAAGCTTTTGTGGCAGGAGCTAACTGTGCCGTTCCAACACCTGAGGTTCTCCAATTTTTTCATAGCAGAGACTATATATTAGTAGAGAATTATCTCCCACTTCATTCACCATCCTATAGACTCCTCCTCCTCCCACTTCTCATCCAGTGCTATCTAGGTGGCACCTAATAATCACTTGCATAGAAAAGTAATATCTGAAAAGGATTTCACAAGTTTTTAGCTTATTTCAATACTATTTAGCAGGTGGAGACTGACTTTTAAAATGGTGTGCTGCCAAAGGGCAAAAAAGAAAAACTTGCTCAATGGAATAATCCCAATTACAAATGCAGAGTTTAGCAGAAATTGGTCTATTTTCTGAGATCTCTACTGCATCTATTACAGTTCTTGCATTTGTTAATTACTTCCATCTGTTCATATTTCATGACTAGTTGTGCCACTAGAAGTCATTTTCTGAAAACTGTAACTTGAGGCTCCATTAAATCATGATACTATCACATTACCTCACGGCAAGAGAGTATTTAACTTATGCTTACCTTATGTCTCTCATGGACTGATGCTCTTCATCATGCATACAGAATAAGAACACATTCACAGAAAAGAATATTCATAAAATTTATCTTATATTCCCTTACTTTTGCTTTTACAAACATGGGATAACAGTTTGTGCGAAAAAGTGCATTTCATTCATGCCAATATTAGAACATAGGAAGTGCCATACTAGGTCAGAACAATTATCATCTAGCCAGAATCCTGTCTCTGATGGTGCTCAGCTTTGGTTGCTTCGGAGAAGCATACAACAGGTCATAATGCGTGTTCCATTTCCTGCTACTCACTCCCAGACCCTGATGGTCAAGAACTCTCATTCCGTGACACTCAGAGCCAGTGTGGTGTAATGGCTAAGTGTGCAGTACTTGGACTGGGAAGTAGTGGGGGACCCTGGTTCAAGTCTTGCCTTAGCCAGAAGTGACCTTGGGCCAGTCACAATATTTAGGGATGTGTGAACACAGTTCGGACGTTCAGAGATCAGCCTGAACTCAGCCACTTCAGACAGCTGAACCAATCGTGGAAACTCCTGAAAATTTGGCCGCATTCGCATGAGTTTGGGTGGGAAAAACCTGGCTGGCAGACCCAGGGAGGGCAGCTGAGGAGCAGAATTCCTAGTGCCAGGGTGAAGAGGCTTGGACTAGCAGACAGTCTTCCCAATCACCATCCTTCTTTTCCTCATACCACTGGCTTCGCAGTCTGCGATTCTCATGGGGCTAGGCTGCACAGAGCCAATGGGGCTTGTGGTAAGGCGGGTGCAACAAGTAACAAAAGTCATTGCCCTGCCTCCTTCCAATTCCTTCTGAGCTAGCCACTGATCCTTTCAGCAAGCATTTTCAGAAGTCTCCCTTTCCCAGCAATTTGTCTTCCTAATCCAGTGCCATCCTCCACCTATTTCATAAATAAATAAATAAATAAATAAAATCCCTGATTCCCTTCCCCTGTTATTGGATTCATTTAGAGTAGCATTAGATTTATTTAGGTTTCATTTCAGTTTTGTACCCCTACCTGGGTTGTTTGTTGTGAGCTGTCTGTGTCCCCCCCTCCCCCTCCCAGTGTGTGGATGGATGGATGATGTAGGAGTTAGCTTAGTTATAGATATAAATAGAGATAGTGTATAGTGATTCAGTTTTAATATTTTATAGTGTGTTTGTAGGACTAGGCCTTTGTAGATATTAGATAATATTCCATTTAGTTCCATAAGTTTTAGAATAATTAATAGCAGTTAGAGATAGTGTAGATATATATAATATTAGATTACAAATTTGAATAAATAAATATATATATATATATATAAAATCTTCCTGTGCATTCTTTGGATGGGAGAAATGGAGAAGGGAAGCAGTAGAGGCCAGTTTGCTGCCCATAAGGTGGGCAATGGGGCACGTGGCAGAGGTGGCAGGGGCCGTGCCAGCAGAGTGGCAGCAGGCATCAACAGCAGCCCGAGCCCATCACTACGCCCCAAAATCCACAGGCCTGATTTTGGCAGTCAGACTTCAGAGGCTCCCAGCAGTGGTACTAGGGGTGCGGTTCAGCATTACTTCCTGCCAGAATACTCCACTGCCACGCAGGGCACTGGAAGGCCTGAACTCCAGGAGGCTGTTCTTGTCTCTGCTGTGGCTGCAGAAGCAGGTACAGGTGCTTCGGGCTCGGATGTTCCTCCAGTACCACCAATGTCCTGACCCCCATTATTGATGTGGTCCCAAGCAGTCCAGGGCTGGTGGATCCTGCCCTGGATACTAGAGGCAGGACCCAATCCCCTTGCAATGGAAGCAGGGAGAGGAGCAGAAATAGCAGCAGCTATACAGAGAACAGGGAGTGTGGCAATAGCATGGTGGGCAGTCGATCAGCCTCAGGGTACCAGTACTCCCCTTCATAGGACATCACTCTGATTGAGGACAACAAGGCAGACTAGTCCTGCAAAGGAGATGTCTGGTGCTGAGACGATGGCTGTTCCACTAAGAGCTGTGTCGCCACCATGTTCTTTCCCTCCCAGGAGTTCTGTCAGTGGTGCATCACCCAGTGTGGGCCAGAAGGCAGGAGGGGGCAAAAAATCCTCAGTCTGGGCATATTTTAAGTTGGTGCAGGCGGATGATCCCAGGGAGGTCAAATCAAATCAAATAAACAAATCAAATCAAATAAACTTTACTTGCCTTAACTTAAAAGTTGTTGGCAATTGTCCACCACAAGATACACAAAATATACAAATACAAAATACAATCCTCAACTATAGACACTGAGGGAAATATATCCCTTGAGTGCATACAGAAGAAACAAATAAAATATTTTTCTCCCAAGCTCCAGATATAGTATCAATGATACCGGACTGGACTACCTTTGGGTACTTTGGTCATAATACAAAGTCAAAATTCCCTGGCTAAAACTACCAGGACCACACAGGCTACTTACAATAGTCAAGCCATCCTTCCTTGGCCCTGTTCCTCTTCACAGCACCTCCCACCTTCGGTCCTTCATCATTATATCCCCGAATACTGCAACGAACCAGGATGAATCAAAATCCCTGGGGTCCAGGCATAATGCCTGCAATTCAAACCAAGGCTGAGTAGCCTGGGAGTAGCTGAGTGCCCCACCAACCTTGCCCCTTAGTTCCTCATAATAATAATAATAATAATGAACTTTATTGCCATAACTATAAATCTATTAACTAAACAAGATACACTAAAATTAAAAACCAATATCCGTAGCAAAATTACACACGTATTGCACACGTATTGCCGCCGCCGCCGCTGCTCCATCTCCGCTGTCCATCTGCGGAGAGAAAAAGAACAAACGGTGAGGTTGGGGGCTAGGGGGGGAACGCAGAGGGCAGCCACGTGGGCTGTCCTGTCCCCTCCCCCCCCACCCAGAAGTAGCGGGGGCATAAGGCCACGGGGACAGCGGCTGAGCCGCAGAAGCCTGCCTGCAGGGGAACATCCACACCACCCACCTGCTTGCTGCTGGTGCGGGGGGGCTTGCCTGCCTCACCGCCGCCTCCGTTGCTGCCGCCGCCGCTGACACCTGC
>QEPC01009232.1:451507-464951 GCA_003113815.1 Sphenodon punctatus | reverse complement strand
GCCTGGCCCCAAGCCTTTTGACATTTCGGCGGAACTGTAAGACCTGGCTGTTTGCCCAGGCCTTTGGGAGGGAGGGTGGGGTGTGTGTGATTTTAATCCCCCACCCATTTATCTATTTATTTATTGTTTTCTAGCCCTGTTTTATTGATGTATTTTATATTTATATTTTAAGTGAATTTTAATTGTTTTTATTGTTGTTAGCCGCCCCGAGCTGCATTGCAGGAGGGGGCGGGATATAAATCTGTAAAATAAATAAATAAAATAAATAATATTAAAACAACCATCAATCAATAAGGCAAATTAGATAATACATAACCATCCAAAGGCTCCTTCCCTATGTCATAAAGAACTAATTCCCCCCTACCCTTCCACTAACCTGAGCAGATCATATTCGAGCTACCAAGCTACCAAATACTGCAACGGCATGAGTTAATACAGTTGCTCTGGCATCTAAACATAGTCTAAGATCCTGGGCAAAAGGGCGCGATCTCTGTGTTTCCCTGAGCGCTTAGCTCTAATTCTCTCATATCTGGGGCAGGAGAACAAAATGTGCTCCACCGTATCCAGCTGTCCCAGGGAGCAGGATTGGCACAAGCGATCCTGATATGGCACTCCTAAATAGCGACCTTCCACTATTGCCGATGTGAACATCCCGCATCGGAGGCGGGCAAAAGCCCGCCTAACTGGGAAACTTATCCAGTTTGTCAGATAACTAACAGCAGATAGTGGATTAAATGGCCGTCTATAACCTGGGTTTACCCTCTGGGATTGAATTAACTCCTCATCTATTTGGGCTTGTTGATCACTTAGCCTCTGTTTCACCAGTAGCATTGCATAGTTTGTTTCCATAGAGGCTAACCCTGCCAGGGAGTAACCTAATCTCCCAATAATACCCTCAGATTCCTTAACCCAAAGGGAAAGGAGACCCTCCATTTTTGCCATCCCCAGAAGGGAGGTCTCCCCCCTGGGCATACCTCCTACCTTTAGGCAGAATTTTATTAGAGACATAACCGCGAGGGACCTAATAGGCAAACATTCAGTCTCAGTATGCAGAAAAACTGCGGGCGTACCCCTAGGAAGCCCCAAGGTCTTTCTCAGGAATTCGTTTTGGATGACCTCTAATTGGTCCAGAAATTTTACACCCCAGACCGGAAAATCATACAGCAGCTTGGCCACCACTTTGGCTCTCAACAAACGGATAGCTGGAAGTATCATCTGTCCCCCCTTCCCAAAATAGTAACTACATATGGCACTCACCAGCTGCCTAGTCTGGTTCTTTACAAGGCCCCACTGCTCATGCCATATGGATGAGCTAGCAAACATTACCCCCAGATATTTGTATGTTTCCACTTGGGCCACCTGATGCTCATCGATTAGCCATTTGTGCACCTCCTCATGTCTCCTACGTCCCACTATCATAACCTTAGTTTTATCATAATTGATAGTTAAGCCCTCCTTCTTACAGTAGTCTCCTGTTGCCTGCATCGCCCTACGGAGCCCAACCAGAGACTGGGAGATGAGCACAGTTCATCTGTGTAGAGGAGGGCTGTTACTCTTCTAATACCGATCTGGGGGGGATGAGATTCAATTCCCTTTAAAGCAGAGAGGAGATCGTTCACAAAAATGTTAAATAATGCGGGTGCCAAAAAGCATCCCTGCCTCACGCCCCTACCCACCTCTACTCTTTGTGTTAAAGCCTCTGTCCAAAGTTCGTACGTTAAGACGAGACCTGGGTGCCCTTTCCCCTGTTCCTACCCCTCGGCTTTGTGATAAACAAAGACACCCCCCTAGTTTAAGGAGGGATGCGCAGCCAAGGAATAAAGCAGAGGGCTCCATTGATTGCAAGGACTCCCCGCTGTCTGTCCAGGTTCTGGGCAGTCAGAGGGATTTGTCCAGTAACAGAGGAGCTGTGAGAGGTGGAGCTTTTTTTTCTCTAAGGAAAGAACTAGTTCCCAGGATTTGGATGAGACTAGAACCCATGCTCATGTCCACTCGGACCCTTCACGTGTTCTGTGTCAGAGCTTGTTGGTTCCTAGGACAGTTCTACAACCTTGTCCAAACCTTTTATGCTCCTGTGATGAGGTAGCCCAGGGTACCCAGGAATAGGTTAATGTTGAAGAGCTACCCGTCCAATCTACTAGCCAAACTGCCAGGCCTTGACAATTACAGTCCTCAGTGGTCAGGTTGGCTTCATGGAATATCTCGGGATGGAAATCCCGGAAGCAGGATTTAAATCTTCACTCTGTGCTGGGAACACAGGATGTTTCCTTGCTACAAGAGACCTGGGCCACTGAGGATATTTCCCTGGCTGGTTACTCAGTTATTTCCACGAAGGCGCTCCCCTATGTAGATGGTGGTAGACCAAGTGGTGGGTTGGCGGTGATATTCGCCGACTCTCTTAATATAACTATCTCACAAATAAATTGTTTTAAAGCCTATTTTGCTCTGTATCATTGCATCTTCCCTTCTTCGCTTGAGCTCCTGATTGGTAACATCTATGTTCCCCCTCGGTCCTCCAAGTTCTTTCCCACTGGAATTTGGGAGGAGGCTACATTTAGGATTAGGGAAGCACGTAAAATGGTTCCCTTGGCATCTGTTATTATTGGAGGGGACTTTAACGCAAGAGTGGGAGAGTGGCAGGGCCCTGAGGGCCAAGGGTACTCTGAGGACTTGCCCCTAATCCCATTGCGGAAGGCTCAGGATAGGGAAATAAACGGGAGTTTCAGGGATATGAAACGGTTGTTAGAAGCACTTGATTTGGTGATTTTGAATGGTAGAACTCTGGGGGATCAGGCAGGTTGTTATACCTTCCATTCTTCATTGGGTTTTAGTACCATTGATTATTATCTGGTAGCAGGCCCACTCTTTCCGAAAGTTCTCAGTTTATTAATTACCCCGAGTGCTGAAACTCCCCATTATATACTGGAATTAGTATGTACAGATTACCAGGCACAGTTAGCTTACACCCCTGAGAGGAACTCTGACTCCCCTTGGGGAGGAGTCAGGTATCATAGGCGCCCACACTGGAGAGTCTCTTCAAGTCAGATATTTCTGACAAAATTGCAGGATCCTGCTATTATGCAAGCATGCGCATTAATTACTGAGGGAAGTATTAATATCCGGCTTTGTGATAAACAAAGGCACCCCCCTCATTTAAGGAGGGATGCGCAGCCAAGGAATAAAGCAGAGGGCTTTAGGGTTAGGGTTAGGGTTAGGGTATTTTTGATCTACTTAAAACAATCTTGCCCATGGAGACCCCTCCCCGCCAATCTCGGAGGGATCAGCCAACTTGGTTTGACAAAGAATGTCAGGAGCGGCGCCGGGTGTTTAGGCGTGCCGCAAACCACCTTAAAAAGTATCCATCTGTAGATAGTAAAGTAGCATTTCTACAGATCCGCTCCGATTATCGGCATCTGCTCTTGGGAAAGCGTTTAGCCTTCCAGAAGCACCAATGGTTGAGTCTGCAGAGGGTGGTATATAGCGGGAATTCCAAGGAGTTTTGGGGACAAATCCGCCGGGCAAGGTTAGGGGAGGACCCAATGACACTGGTCTCTCTGCCCCTAGAGGTGTGGGGAAAGTTTTATGGAGCAATCTTTTCTGTTGTGCCTCAGCACGTGCATAGCCTCCCCACAGAGGAATTCGATCGTTTCCCTCATTGGCCTCCTATTTTGGAAGCGGAGATTATTGAACTGATTCATCAGTTACCAAATGGCAAGGCACCTGGCCCGGACCTGATATTGGTGGAACATCTGAAGGTGGACCCGGGTTGGTGGGCCAGGCTGCTGGCACCGTTGTTCACGTATGTTAATGCCACTGGAGATGTCCCCAAGGCTTGGCTAAACAGCATAGTGGTCCCCATCTTTAAGAAAGGGGACCCCGGTTGTGTAGGAATGCACAGCACGCCTACCTGGCAGCAAAGATGCACTGGTAGCAGGACCCAGAGGCAGCAGTTGGCAGTGGCAGAAGAGATCCCGAAGCAGGGTATATATGAGCCCTACTTTAGTGGAAATCATGGACACTGTGGCCCCCACTCTACTCGGAACATAGAGGCAGCCCTGACCACCAAGGTGAGGGAGTGGGTCATGCCAGGTTCGTCCTTCACAAGGAGTGCATGGTGAAGGACAACGCGGCCAACATATTGAAGGAAGTCCATGAGGGGGGCTTCATCAGCATCCCTTGTTCCACACAAACCCTTCACCTGGTTGTCAGGGACGCTCTGCTCTTGGGGGAGAAGGGGATTGGGGCAGGTACCCATAGCTCCCTGATAGAGCAGGGGAGGATGCTGACTTTTTTTTTTAAACTGGAGCATGAAGGGCAGTGACCTCCTCTGGGTGAAGCAGGCCAAGCAAGGCTCCCCAGTGAACCAGTTGGTGCAGGATGTGTACACCAGGTGGAATTTCACATTCCTGATGCTCAAGCAGCTTCTCAAGCAGAAAACCACCTGACATCAGGTTCAACTGGTGATGGACAGCGGGGCACCTCCAGGGTACAAAGGGGTGGAATAGAAGATCCTGGCTCACACTGTCTTTGTGCTCAAACCGTTCCTGGCCATGTCGGAGACCATCAGCTCCTCCACAGTCACCATCAGCCAGGTGACCCCTCTGCTCCACAGTCTCCTCAGTAGGCTGGAGGAAATTCTCCAGGGGCAGGATTGTGGCCCTCAAGGCAGGATGCTGGCGGATGAGGTGGTTTACCTGGTGCTGCAGCTGAAGGCACGGTTCGATGAGCTCCTGCAGTGGGTATAATACTTTTTGACAACCATGCTGGACCCCAAGGTCAAGGGAAGTGTGGCACGCCAGACAGCGCTATATGACCTGGTGGAGAGGGTCCAGCAGACAGAAAGGGCTCGTGAGAGTGCGCGGCAGCAGCATCAGGATGCCCCTGGGGATGGTGGGAGTGGGAGTAGCCAACACATTCAGCTAACGGGGTCTATCCCTGCCCCCAGTCCTAGCAGTAGCAGCACCAGAAGCAGGCTGAGAAGCAGCAGCACCCCTATTGCCTGCAGAAGCTCGTATGTGCAGGGCACTCTGGTGAGCATGGACTCATGCAAAACAGGGCAGGCAACGTGGCTGAGGGCAGTGGTGGAGGTGGTGCAAAGGCAGAGTTAAGTGAGGGAGTACGACAGTGCCTCAGCAGTAGTGGGGAGATACCTTGAGGAGGAGCCATGCGTCGAACCCAGCAGCGATCCCTTGGCCTACTGGGCCGGAAAGACCAATGTGTGGCTGGCCCTGTCCAAAGTGGTCAAAGGTCTCTTGTCCTGCCCACGAACAAGTGTCCCCAGCGAGAAGGTGTTCTCGATGGTGTGGGACATTTGCTCTTCACACCACCTGAGGCTGGGGGCAAAGTTGGTGGAGCAGTTGGTGTAGCAGTGAACCTTCCACTTCTGGGATTCCCCAAGCTGCCCCTGGGCATGGATTGATGGTGCAGGGGCACATGCCATCCCATGCCAGGGGAAGTCTTGGGACGGGACTCCTCCTCAATCTGGGCTGCTGCTTCTGCTGCTGAAGTGCTGTCCCTTCCTCCAAATGCCAGGTGCCCACCCTGCCTCTCTTTCTCACTTGATGGCTTCAGTCAGTCTATCTGACTGGCCTCATGATGCAGGATGGTATTGGGAAGCTGTAAGCCTGCCAGCCGGCCTCTGGCTAAATGATCTCAGCCCACCTCTCTGACCGGCTCTATTTCTTTCTCACACTGCACAGTCTTCGCCAACCTGAGCACCCTGCCAAGGTCCTAGCCTGCCTTCCCTACTGCCTCTCATGCCACGCTGCCTGTCTGTCTGCCCGGCCGAGTGGCCAAAATCAAAACCTACCTCAGTCTGCCTTCTCATGCTTATGCCACACTGCCTGTCTGCCCGCCCACCCAGGTTTCCAAGATCAAACCCTGTCTTAGCCTGCCTTCTGAAGCACATGCCATGCTGCCTGTCTGCCTGCCGTTGTTGCCAAACTCTAACCCTGCCTCAGTCTGCTTCTGCTCATGCCAGAGTGCCTGTCTGCCTGCCCTGTGGCCAAAACTGAAGCCTTGCCCCAGTCTGCCTAGCTCTCATGATAAGGTGCCTGTCTGCCTGCCCTGGCAACCCTGGGTGATGTGCCCCACTGGCCTGGTAATCCCACTGCTGCTGTCTGCTGATCCATGGGTGTCAAATCCAAATGTTCCCATGCAATCCTGCTGCTTCTATCTGCTGATGTATGGGAGCTCTTTCCTGGAAAATCCTACCATCCTGACTCCATGGGTTCTGTGCCCTGGCAATCCAGTGTCTCTTGCTGCTGCCAATGCTGCCTCTGCTGTCTGTGCCATGGGTTCTGTGACCTGGCAGCCCAATGTCTGCTGCTCCCAATGCTACCTCTGCTGTCTGTGCCATGGGTTCTTTGCCCCGGAAATCCAATGTCTGCTACTTTGTGGCCACGTGATTCAACACCGGGCAAGGCTTGACCAATTTTTAGAAGAGCTTCTTGAGATCCTGCGACAAGGATGCAAGCTTGCAGTGCCAAGCCAAGTGGGGTGCCAGCCAGCAAGCCCTGGCCGGGCCTCTGCCTCTGCTCCACCAATGCCTGGCAGCCTGCAATGCCCGGATGAGTAGGGGTGCCAGCCACCAAGCCCTGGCCGGGCCTCTGCCGTTATTCCACCGATTCCAGCCAGTCTGCAATGCCTGATGAAGCAGAAGTGTTAGCCACCAAGCCCTGGCAGGGCCTCTGCCACTGCTCCACTGATGCAAGAACAAGTAACAAAAGTAACTGCCCTCCCCCTTCCAATTCATTCTGAACTAGTAATTTATTTATTTATTATTATTATTATTATTATTATTATTATTATTATTAGCATTAGCATTAGCATTAGCATTAGCATTAGCATTAGCATTAGCATTAGCATTAGCATTTGTATAGTGCCAGCTGTGTACATGGTGCTTTACAGAACAATAAGATAGACATGGTCCCTGCCTACAACTTACAATCTAATAGACACGGAGGGTGAAGACAAGGAGAGGGGACATAGGGAGAGACAAGGGATACATTACATTCAAGTGGATGCGAAGTCTCAGGTGTACGTGCTTGGCTTGATTGTGGTTAGGCAGGAGTCTGCGGGGAGGGCACACAGAAAATATTGAAAGGAAAGTTCTAACAGGCATTGGGAAAGGTGGCAAAGAAGAGGTGGAATTTGAGGAGGGATTTGAAGGTGTGGAGGGAGGGGACATGCTGGATGTTGGAAGGGAGGCTGTTCCAGGCATGGGGGAAGCAAGGGAAAAGGTGGTATGGAGAGCAGAGGAGACGAGGGAGAGCGAGGGAGAGGGTAGAGGAGGAGCAGAGAGTGCGTGCAGGAGTATGTAAGGAGATTAGGACTGAGAGGTAAGGGGGAGCCAGGGGTCTTGCATCTGAAGAAGATACAGCTCAAGCGAACACGAGACTTTCAACTGAGAATTCAGTGGGACTATCTTGTTTACAAGAATTGCAGCGCTCTAGGTGTGGTGCTGAATGCTACAGGGTAATAGTAATAAACTTTATTGTACCCAGCAAAATTGCTATACCAATTAAATAATAATTTGCTTGGGATAAACATAATACAGGAGCATTGGGTTTGGTGCCAAATGTTATAGGGTGTCCTCCCCCTATCATTCCTCCCCAAGCTTAACATGATCCCAATCGGTCCCACCGTTTCCCCCACAACATCTTCCTTCCCAGGAGATCCCCCACTCCACAAGAAGCTAGTGGGTACCCCCCCTTCCAAGCCAGACATCCCTGGAGGAAAAAATGTGTAGGGAGGCAGGCAGGGAAACCATATGATCACACTGCCCCTCACTCCCACCAAAATTAAAACAAAGATTTAGCTTTTCTTAGAAAAACAAAGATCCTTGGCACTATTAGTCGAACTAGGTTCCTTGACACTAATTATGTAGATACCTAATTAACAGACTAGGCTATCAGTAGTGGTTAGTAGGAGATGGCTCTGTGACCTGTGGTTGACTTCTCTCTAGCTACTGTAGCTGGCCACCTTTGGAGACAGGATGCTGGGCTTGATAGAACATGGGTCTGATCCAGTATGGAATTACTTATGTTTTTATATTCTTATGACACCAATGATCCAGTCAACAGGTGTTTTCAGAACTCTCCCTCTCCTCGAAGTTTGTGTTCTGCCCAATCTATTGCCATCCTCTTTCTATTTCACCCATTTCCACACATTTGCCTACATAGTTACATTTATTAATATTAGATTAGATTAGATAGATTTAGCTGTTATACCCGGCATCAAGAAACAGCCACTGCAGCCCCAGTTCCCACCATCAGGGTTCTGAGGCCTACGTTCCAGGCAGGAAGGCCTGTCGTTCCACTTCATTGTGTGCAAATGCTCCGCCAATGTCAGCCAGCCTACAACGCCCGGCCAAGTAGGGGTGCTCAGCCACTGAGCCCTGGGTTGGCCTCTGCCACTACTCCACTGATGCCAGCCAGCCTGCAGTGCCTGGCCAAGCAGGGGTGCCAGCGACCAAGCCCTAGACAGGCCTATGCCACTGCTCCACCAATGTCTGGAAGCCTGCAACGCCTGGTCGAGAAGTGGTGCCAGCCACCAACCCCACGCTGGACCTCTGTCGATGCCCCACCAATGCCTGGCAGTCTGCAACACCAGGCCAAGTAGGGGTGCCAGCTATCAAGCCCTGGCTGGGCCTCTGTTGCTGCTCCACCTATGCCAGACAGACTGCAATACCCAGCCAAGTAGGGTTCGACCACTCCAGCCCCAGGACCCACCATCAGGGTTCTGGGGCCACTCATGGAGAGCCATCATTCCACCACATCAAGAGGCAGCCAGCCACTCCAGCCCCAGGACCCACCATCAGGGTTCTGGGGCCTACATTCCAGGCAGAGAGGGTTGTTGTTCCAGTTCATCTGGAAGCTGCAACTCCTGTCCCAGGACCCACCATCAGGGTTCTAGGGCCATCATTCTGCTCACATGGAGCCATCATTCCACCACTACAAGAAACAGCTAGCCACTCCAGCTCCAGGACCCACCTTCAGGGTTCTGGGGCCTATGTTATAGGCAGGGAGGTATGTTGTTCCCCTTCATTGTCTGTGAATGCTCCACCGAGGCTAGCCAGCCTGCCATGCCCGGCCAAGTCGGGGTGCCAGCCACCAAGCCTTGGATGGGCCTCTTCCACTGCTCCACCGATGCCAGATAGCCTGCAGTGCCTGGCAAAGCAGGGGTTCCAGTGACCAAGCCCTGTCTGGGCCTCTGCCACTGATCTACCGATGCCAGTCAGCCTGAAATGCCCAGCTAAGCAGGGGTTCCAGCCGCAGTTACTGTGCCCTGGCAATCAAATGTCTTCTGCTGCTGGTACTGAATGTCAGCCATTTGTTCCTCCCTTTTGTAGATGGCCATAGCTCGGATGAGTGCACCAGTGGGTGGGGGCTGTGTGTCCACGAGATTCACCACTGGGCAAGACTTGACCAATGTGCAGTAGAGCTTCTTGAGTTCAGTCAAGTATGATGCCATCCTGCAATGTCCATCCAAGTAGGGGTGCCAGCCTCCAAGCCATGGATGGGCCCCTGTTGCAGATCCACCGATGCCTGGAAGCCTGCAACACCCGGTCAAGTAGTGGTTCCAGTCACCAAGCCCAGGATGGGCCTCTGCCACTACTCCACAGATGCCTGGAAGCCTGAAATGCCCGGCTGAGTAGGGGTTCCAGCCACTAAGCCCTGGCTGAGTCTCTGTTGCTGCTCCTATAATGCCTGGCAGCCTGCAACACCAGGCAAAGTAGGGGTACCAGCCATCAAGCCCTGACTGGGCCTCTGCCACTGCTCCACCTATGCCAGCCAGTCTGCAATGCCCAGCCAAGTAGGGGTGCTGCCACTCCAGTCCCAGGACCCAGAATCAGGGTTCTGGGGATGCTCATGGAGAGCCATCATTCCACCACATCAAGAGGCAGCCAGCCACTCCAGCCCCAGGACCCAGCATCAGGGCAGGCAGGAAGGGCTGTTGTTCCATTTCATCTGGAAGCTGCCACTCCTGTCCCAGGACCCACCATCAGGGTTCTGGGGCCATTGTTCTGCTCACAGGGAGCCATCATTCCACTGCATCAAGAAACAGCCAGCCACTCCAGCTAGCCACTCCAGCTCCAGGGCCCACCATCAGGGTTCTGGGGCCTATGTTATAGGCAGGGAGGGATGTTATTCCCCTTCATTGTCTGTGAGTACTACACCGAATCCAGCCAGCCTTCCACGCACAGCCAAGTAGGGGTGCCAGCCACCAAGCCCTGGCCAGGTCTCTGCCTCTGCTCCGTCGATGCCTGGCAGCCTGCAATGCCCGGTCATGATGGTGACTAGAACTGGAGAATCCAGCATAGAACATGCAGAACTGGAGGCTTGCCAGTGTGTCTGTTTAAGATATTAAACAGTCCAAAACCCCGCTAGGCCTACCCTTCACTTCAGATTGGGAAACGTTCACAACAAAGAACACATACCCATCCAAGTCCAATTGCCCCGCATGCCACGTTTCTTGGAGCAAAATAATGTCAAATAATGTAACTGGACATAATCCTGAAGGATCAGAACCAGTATTACCCAACACTGTGCATGACCACTTCCCATGTGCCATAGCACCTAAGAAAGTGGCCTCAAATATTTTGTGACACAACTTCTTTTACCTGCTCTGTTACTAAGACCACCTCCTCTTGAGGATGGTACCCTTCTAAAAATAGTAATTGCAGCCTACCAAGCATTGTTGGAGCCACAGCAGAGGCCTGGCCTGGGCTTGGTGGTGGATGGCACCCACATAGGACCTGACAGTGCAAACTGGCAGCCTACTCACCAGAACTCAACCAACTCTTCTGCAAATTTGTCAAGTAGCCTTGCCCAATTGATTCACGATGCCAGACACCCACTGCCTGCCATGGCGGCAACTAGAAATGGAGAACCCAGCATAGAGCAAGCAGAACTGGAGGCCTTTCAGCCCGCAATGCCCAGCCAAGAGAGGGTGCCAACCACCAAGCCCAGGCCGGACCTCTGCCACTACTCCACCGATGCCAACCTGCAATGCCCAGCCAAGTAAGGGTTCTGGTCACCAAGCCCTGGCCAGGCTTCTGCCACTGGTCCACCATTACCAGCCTGCAATGCCCTGCCCTATATGGGTGCCAGCCACCAAGCCCCAAGCCTTCCTGACCTTCGCTGCTGCTGCTGCTGTTCCTGCTGCTTCTGCTGCTGGGTCTCTGCCTGAAGGCCATGACAACACATGCAACCCCACTTAGGACACCGGCAGGCACTACTTGTCTGGGCATTGCAGGCTTCCAGACATCGACTGAGCAGTGACAGAGGCTCAGCCAAACCTTGGTGGCTGGCACCCCTACTCAGCCGGGCATTGCAGGCTAGCAGGCCTCCAGTTCTGTTAGCTCTATGCTGGGTTCTCCATTTCTAGTCACCATCATGGCAGGAGTGACAGGGCTACAATAGTGCTTGCCGGTGCCCAAATCGGGTTAGCACATGTTGTCATGGCCTGTAGGCAGAGAAGGGTGGCCCAGCAGAACATCTGCTTTCAGCAGCCTTTGGGTGGGCAGCAGCATTTGTAGGACAGGACAGGAGTCAAGAGACCCCAGTTCCCTTATTCCTGGTTTGGAAGTCCTTTGACCTCTCTGCATTTCCGCTTTTCTAGTTCTAAACCAGACGGCTACCATTCTGGGAGCTCACAGGAGAAAGAACTTGTAAAAGAACTAGGCTTGGGGTACGCAGTTCTAATTGCTGTTGTGAATCCAGCCTCATTGCAGGGTAAAGAGGAGGACTCTTAAATGCTTCCCCTTCTTCAGAAGAACTTAGGCTCGGTGCTTGGCCCCCAGGGGTGCCCGCCCAATTCCCATAGGGGCATGGCTGACTGTCTGAGACCCACCGCTGACTGTCTGAGACCCACCGATATCTGCCAGCCTGCAATGTCCAGCCAACTATGGGTGGCAGCCCCCAAGTCCCAATCCTTCTGGGCCTCTGCTGCTGTTGCTGCTGCTGCTGGGTCTCAGACAGACAGCCCTGGCACCACGGGCACCCCCAGGGGCCAAGCTCCAAGCCTTGATGGGCAACTAGGGGTGCCAAACGTCAAGCCTTTCCTGCTTCTGTTGCTGCTGTCATGCCACCCCTGGGACCCCTGGGGTCCCTGGAGTGCTCCAAGTCTCCCAGTGGGTCTGAACTTTCCAAATGTTCGTGGGGGTCCAAACTCCATTGGACCAAACCCATGAACCCAAACCAAGTTTTTAGTCCAAACGGCCGAACATCAAAACATTCAAACTCCATCCTGTTCATAGATCCCTAACAATATTATCTCAGCCTAACCTACCTCATAGAATAGTTTTGGGCCCTTTTCACTGCTAAAATATGACTCTTAATTTAGTTACAATTTGCTGAGTGTTATGATATCTTTTCTCAGTGGTTTTAAGAATCACAAATCTAATATGTGCTTTTTCTTAGTTGTATAGGATGAAAACAAAAGGGACAGTAGCCCGCATGTGGATAGCCAATAGTGGCCCACAAGTCACCTGCTCATCAGTTCGGTGGCTGCCAGATGTTAGCCCACTATTGCCTCCATTGTGTTTGCACCTGCCCAGTCCTGCCATGAAGCAAGGTCTGAGGATTGAACCCAGAGGAGCATGCTCACCCCAGCCACAAAACAGAAGTGAGCACTTCTCCAGACCCTGCCCCCTGATCAGCTGTTTGGCAGGCCTAATGAGTGAATTCCTCTGCCCCCTCCAATCAGCTGTTTGGTGGAAGTTCCTCCTGTGGACCCAATCCTACTGTGCAGTACGAGTCTGGGAGTCCTTCCCCATGAATATGGCTCCTCAGTAGGGATGGGCGAATGCAGTTCAGAAGTTCAGAGTTCGGCCCGAACTCAGCCTGTTCGGACGACCAAACCCGAACCCGAATCCGAACACAAACTGACCGAACCAAACTCAATTCCAAACGTTGAAATGACTGAAAGTTTGGCCAGTTCGAATCGCGTTTGGGTGAGTCACCATCCCTTTTTGCCTCAGACCACTGGCTTCATAGTCTGCGATTGGCCACGGGCTAGGCTATATGGAGCCAATGGGGCTTGCGGTGAGGTGAATGCAGCAAGAAACAAAACTGATTGCCTCCCCACTTCCAAACACATTTGGAGCTAGTTAGTGTTCCTGAACAGCAAGCGTTTCAGATGGCTCCCTCTCTCCCAGCAGTTTTTGTTCCTTCCTATTCCTAATCAATTGCCATCCTCCTCCTATTTCACCCATCCAACCCATTTACCTCCATATTATCATTTATTTAGATTATATTAGATAGATTTAGGTGCTATTTTTTGTTTTTACCCATCCCTGTGTTCAATCTTCCTTCTTCCCTCCCCCTTCCATTGAATCCTTTTCCCTCTCCTTCTTACTCCATCCCTGATTCCCTATCCCTGTTTTAAGCTTTGGATTTATTTAGAGTAGGAATATTATTAGATTGATTTTCATTTCAGT
>QEPC01009232.1:413031-449333 GCA_003113815.1 Sphenodon punctatus | reverse complement strand
GGGGCGTGCACATTCGCCGCTGGCTCCCAAGAATGTTCAGCCGGGCCATAACCTTTCAAACAGGCTCACCGCACCAAAGCTCATGCAGGGGGAAGCTGCGTGCTGACAGTACCCCCCCGTCCAGGCCCCCGCCCGCCCCCCACCAGGGTTCAAAGACCGGGCTTCGCGGGGTGGCGTAGGTGAAATAGTCTAACAAGTAGGGGGGCGTGTACATTTTCTGCTGGCTCCCAAGAACGTTCAGTCAGGCCATAGCCTTTCCAATCAATAAGATAATATAAGCGGGATCCAAAGATGTGAGAATCAAGGACTGCTCTAACTTCATATTCGGGACCAGCCGGGAGGAGGATAGGGGGGGCAGGGGTGGTTCGTTGAATGTTGTGGATGGGGGTATGGGCTTTTTTCAATAAAGATACATGAAAGGAGGGATGTATTTTAAGATGGGCCGGGAGACCCACAATGCACGTAACAATGTTAAGCTTACGGGTAATGGGGAAGGGCCCAAAGTACACGTCGTCCAGCTTTGATGATGGACGCAGGGAGGGATAATTATGACGACATACCCATATCATATCTCCAGTTTGGAAAGAAGGTTCGGGAAGGCATCGTCTATCTGCATATAACTTATAGCGTTGGCGAGCTTTCCTTAAATGTGCAAGATCCATGCATTGGGCTTTGTGTATCCTGTTCACCATGGATCCCGCAGCGGGGACTGAAGAGAGGGGTGCCTCTGGAAAACAAAGAGGGGGATGAAAACCATAATTAATATGGAATGGGGAAGTACCTAATGACGAATTAGGGTTGTTATTATATGCGAATTCAGCGAGGGGTAACTGGTCAACCCAATCGTCTTGTAAGTAGGTGCAGAAACAACGCAGATAGTGTTCAATGTGCTGATTCACTCGTTCCACTTGTCCATTTGCTTGTGGGTGGTAGGCAGTAGTAGGTCGGAGCTTTACACGTAGGAGGGTGAAAAAAGCCTTCCAGAATCGTGATATGAACTGAGGGTCTCTATCTGAGATGATTTCCTGTGGTATTCCATGCAGTCGAAACACCTCTCGAAGAAGAAGTCATGTTGTTGCGGGGGATGAGGGTAACCCTTTACAAGCTATAAAATGTCCCATCTTTGAGAAAAAATCAACAACCACTAATATGGAATCATAGCCCTCTGTTTTCAGGAGGCCCACTATAAAATCAATAGCTATTTTTTGCCATGGAGAGTTCGGGCTCTTTATTAACTGCAGTAGGCCCACTGGTAAAGTTCGTGGGGGTTTTGTTCAGGCACAGACTGAACATCTTTGGATGTATGCCTTAACATCTTTGTACTGGGAAGGCCACCAAAAGGATCTACGAAGGAGCACGAGAGTGTGTTGGAACCCTGGATGTCCCACGAGGGGTGAGTCATGGTGGGCCCACATCACCTGGGGCCTAAGTTTTGGGGGAATCATCATTTTACCTTTATGGTACAAGAGTCCTGCTAGTCGCTGGCAGTTCGGTAAAGTTTTTCCTTTAGACTCACCATTTGAAGTTGCTTGAAGGAAGGGAGGGTTGCAACGACAGTGGCGACAGCGGCTGCAGCGAAGGTTTGAGGAGGAAGTATAGGTCCTTGAGGTTCATGTTCCATGTCCACTGGTGAATGGTACCTCGATAGTGCATCAGCCATGGTGTTTTGTGACCCCGGTCTATACTGAATTGAAAAAGAGAACCGCGCAAAGAATAACGCCCATCAGGCATGCCTGGGATTGTTAATGTGCGCTGTTTGCAAGTAAGCAAGGTTCTTGTGGTCGGTATAAACCAACACTGGATAAGGCCCACCTTCTAAAAAGTGTCTCCATGTTTCAAAGGCAGCCTTTATTGCCAACAACTCCTTGTCCAAAATTGGATAATTCTGCTCGGCTGCGGTTAATTGCCGTGAGTAAAAGACACAGGGAAGGCGTTGTCCGGAGGAGCCATGGGGTTGAGTTAAGACGGCTCCTAGGGCGACATCCGATGTGTCTGCTTCCACTACAAAAGGTAAAGACATATTAGGGTGACGTAATAGGGGAGCATTTACCTTTTGAGAAAGGTAAATGCCTCTTGTTGTGAAGGTCCCCATTCAAAACGAACCCCCTTTTTCAACAACAAGGTAAGGAGTTTCGTTTTATCTGCATAGTAAGGGATATATTGACGATAATAATTTACACTTCCGAGAAAGCACTGTAGAGCTTTTATTATTGAGGGAGCAGGCCATAGGTTAATTGCTTCAAGCTTCCCTGGGTCCATATGCACCCCTTGAGCGGAGATGATGAACCCTAAGAAGGGAACAGATGAGGCATGAAAAATACATTTCTCCAATTTACAATATTGTTTGTGTTGTTGGAGACATTCTAGGACAGTTCGTACATGCGGTATATGTTCCTCAAAAGTAGAGGAGAAGATAAGAATATCGTCGAGATATGCTATTACGTATAAGTCTAATAGGTCCCTAAATATGTCGTTAATAAAATGCTGAAACATGGCGGGAGCATTAACCAGTCCATATGGCATGACTCGGTACTCAAAATGACCAAAACGAGTATGAAAAGCTGTCTTCCATTCATCCCCCTCACGGATCCAAACCAGATTATAGGCACCCCTCAAATCCAGCTTAGTGAAAAAGATAACGCCCTGAAACTTACCCAACAGTTCGGATATAAGTGGGAGGGGATAACGGTTCTTACTGGTAATTTGATTGAGACCTAGGTAGTCTATACATGGCCGGAGGTCCCCCTCCTTCTTAGGCACAAAAAAGAGGGGGGTCCCAGCAGGAGAGGTGGAATGACAAATAAAACCCTTGGCTAAATTCTCCTTAATATAAGTACGTAAGGCTTCAGTCTCTCCTGGAGAGAGATTATAGATACGACCATATGGGGGTTCTTTACCTACCATAAGATCAATGGGACAATCATAGGGTCTATGAGGGGGGAGTTCTGAAGCTTCCTGTGTGCTAAACACTGTCTCTAAATCGCTATATTGAGATGGTATATGGGTACCGGGAACGGGACTGGATATGACAGGGGCGGAAACCTTCATCAACGGGGAAGGTATGTGGTGAGAGTGACAACACGAAGAGGAGAAGGAAAGGGTTTTGGTGGTCCAATTATTGGAGGGATTATGGGTCATTAACCAAGGGAACCCTAATACTACTGAAAACAAGGGGGAGAAATGGGAGAACCTCCATATGGGTTCCAATAGTACACTGGAGAGAAATGGAACACCGTAGGAGGGGGCCAAAGTGGAGAGGGGATCCATCAATGGTGTTGGCTATCTCAATTGAGGGACAAGACTGGTGGTGAATCCTGTAATGATCAGCAAATTTAACATCCATAAAATTCCCTGATGCGCCTGAATCTACCAAAGCTCTCACTATTAAAGACCTATTAATATCCCACTGAAGTGTCAAGGGAACATACAGTTGGGAGAGGGAAGTAGTGTTACACCTGGACTCAGGGAAGGAAATACAGTCAATCACCGGGAGGTCCCCCCACTCCCCCGTCCCCCAGAGTTTCCCGACCCCAGGAGGCAAGGAGGGCAAGAGGGACACTCCCTCGAAAAATGCCCAGACTTGCCACAATAAAAGCAAAGATGAAGGGATCGGCGCCTTTCCCTTTCTTCCAAACTTAGAGGCCTTCATGCCAATCCTATCTGCATAGGTTCAGGGGTGCCTGGTCCCCCTGGTGATGGGGAGGGGGTAACCGGAACCTGAGGAGCCTCCCATCCCATTCCCCTAAATGAATCACGTCTTCTTTCTCTTTTACATTCGGCCAATCTTTCATCAATTCGCAGGGACAAGGTAACCATTTCCTCCAACATACCAGGAATAGTGGGAGCACAAGCAACCTGATCCTTGATTTCCTCATTAAGCCCCTGTCGAAATAATGCCCGGAAAGTCGAGTCATTCCAGTTAAGGTCAAATGCAAGTTTTCTAAAATAGGTAATATAATCAAGTAGAGGGGTTTTCCCTTGCCGCAGGTGGAGTATGGCTTGCTCTGCATCCTTTACTCTATGGGGATAGTCAAACAAGAACCGAAACTGTTTTAGGAAATCCGTATAGTTTCGAAGTAAATCATCATCTGCAGCTAGGAGGGGGGTAGCCCAGTCCAAGGCAACTCCACCCAATAGACCCACTATATATGCAACCTTTGATTGGTCAGACTTATAAGCGAGGGGCTGTGTCTGAAATGTTAGGTTACAAAGTGCCAGAAAACCCTGGCAAGCCCGTATGTCCCCGTAAAATTTATCTGGACATGGGGCCTTAGGCTCCCGGGGAGTGGGGACCATTGGTGAAGGAGGAAGGAGGCTTCCTTCAGCTCCCTTGGGAGTGGCCTCCTCCTCGTCCATATGAACTAAAGGAGGATATTCCTGGGTATCCCTCAAGACCTGACATCGGGTCTTTAATTCCCTACTCTCCTCTTGGAGGTCCTTAACCTCCATTGTAAGGGACTGAATGGTATGCATCAATTCTTGTAGCTGGGCTTCAGACGCCATAGTGTCCCAAATACCCAAATGGGGGGACGCCGGTAATTCTGTCATGGGAGGATGGGAAAGGAGCAAAGGAGGGGCAGGAGAAAGGGGAACCTACACCCCTTATGCCACCCAGCCAAGACACAAATATCGACAGACGGAGGCAACTACAGTCTATGCTGGTCTCTAGCTCGGTAAGGCTAGGGTCACTCAGGGTGTAGGGTGGGCTTTCCCTCTGTGCTAGAAGACAACCCTTTTCATCATTGGGACTCAGCAAGATGTAACCTTTTGCCTCAGCAACCCTAGACGTACAAACACATAGGGAGCCCACGCCCTCTGGGAAATTCTCAAGGCCCAGGGCACCAGTGCAAATCAATGTGGAGGATGGGGGGGGGGAAGGGAAGGAGGCCCACAGGGGTAGGGAAGGGGAAGGGTCACAGGGGGGTAGGGAAACAGGGATGTGGGGGACAGGACTAGCTCACAAAGGTCTTAGTAGTGGGGGTCATTTGAGGGAAGGAAACGGGGGGGGGTAAGGATCAAAGAACAGGTAACCCACACCACAGGAAAACATGGTCTATGTATCCAGGTAACAAACAAAATGCCACAAGACACTACTCACAATCAAATCTCACACTCTCATGATGGGGGGGGGGGAAACACCAGGATCAATCTTTCCAGATATCCACACGTACACCTGACAGGATCTCCAAGGCTCAAGGGGGACCAGTCTCTCACAAATGATTACCGGTGGGGGAGTCAGGCCCCACCGGCTTCTTATATAGTGATGCCCAGCTGTGGGCTATTGTACCCTGGGTGGGGCCTCCTCCCCCCGCCACGGATCCCAACGCCACTCTGAGACTAGAGTGGGCGGAGTCAAGGACACGCCCCAGCGTGAGGCGGCCCCGCCCCCCCTCCAGTTCCTCAGCGCGGTGCTTCCTTCCCTTATTGAGCCTCCAAGGCAGGGCCGCTGCCGTGCAGACAGGCTCACCGTGCCAAAGCTCATGCAGGGGGAAGCTGCGTGCTGACAGAACCACTGTTCACCCATCACTACTCCTCAGCTGATCTGTTGTTTGGAGGAACTTGTGAGATCAGCCTCCCACCTGGAGTCTCCAGAGGGGCTTCTCGTTTGCACTGCCCTCCCTGCTGGCCCATGATGTGGTAGCTGCAGTTGCTTTCCCTGGGTTGGCCACAGGATCTGGCTTGCCGCCATAAAATTTGTTTTCACCCATAGTCACATGGCTTTAAGGGACCTAAAGACTCATCCAGTCCAGTCTACTGTAGCAAATGCAGGATTTCATCGATGCCTCATTTTCCATTCTTTAGTCATGGTCTCTCTCTCTCACCTGAACAAATTAAGAAAAGCAAATGCACCTGAGATTTCTCAGCTTCATGAATGTATCCCATGTCTTTCTTTGTTTCCCGCTCCCTTGTCTCTGTTTCTTTGTCCATGCTAGATTGTAAGCCCCTTGCAGTAAGGGACCTGTGTCTAACTAATGATTGTACAATGCCATTTTCATTGCAGGTACTATATAAATACATCAGTCATCAAGTGCAAACTCTCGGATGACCGAACAGTTCGGTCATGTTCAGATGAGTTTGGATGAGTTCAGGGGCAGGAAAAACATCTTACCAAGGCCAAAAATTAGGTTTCGGTTTCGATTTCATTTTGGTTTCGCTGTTTATGAATGTTCGGCCAAGTTCGTCCAAACCGAACTTGGCTAAACCGGACCATCGAACCCCAACTTGGGTTTCAAACCGAACGACCGAACATTCGAACCACATTCTGTTCGCCCATCCCTACTACTATATAGAAAAGCCCACCATCACGATACAGAAAGTAAAGTAATAACTGGCGCTTTCCACCAGTTGTATCTGGTGCGGAGGCTACGTCCATACGTCTCTGGCCCGGACCTGGCCTTCCTCATCCATGACGTTGTCACCTTGAGACTGGACTACTGCAATGCACTCTACATGGGGTTTGTTCCTGGTTCAGAGCCTGCAGCTAGTGCAGAATGCGGCGGCCTGGCTCCTTTCGGGGACGGGTTGTTGGGAGCACATAACACCTGTGCTCCGTACTCTGCACTGGTTGCCAATAGCGATCCGAACCAGGTTCAAGGTTCTGGTGTTAACTTATAAGGCCCTTCAGGGTCTGGGACCCTTGTACCTCAATGACCGCCTTGCCCTCCGTGCCCCAGAGCAGCTCCTTCTGTCTGCCGGGGGTGCCTTCTTGGAGGTCCCCCGTATTAAGTGGGGGGTCACAATGGAGAGGGCATTCTCGGTGGCTGAGCCGCGCCGTTGGAACTCCCTCCCAGAGGAAGCTCGCCTGGCCCCCAAACCTTTTAACATTCCGGCGAATTTGTAAGACCTGGCTGTTCACCCAGGCCTTTGGGGAGAGGGGGAGGGTAGGTTAGGGAGGGTTTTTATCCCCCTTCACCCTTATTTATTGTATTATTTATCATGTTCCCTGGTCCTGTTTTAATTGTTGTATTTTATGTGTGTTTTAAATATTTTATGTTTGTTTATATATATATAATATATATATATATAATTATTATTTTTTTCTTCTGAGATTGTAAGCCGCCCCGAGCTGTTTCGGGAGGGGCGGGGTATAAGTGTAATAAATAAATAAATAATTAAACAGTAGAGATCAGGAGAGCTACAAATAGAGATCAGGAATGACCAGAGCACAGCAGGAAACAATCCTATAAAAGAAAAAAATCCAGATATCTTTAACAAATGAGCCACACCCTCGCTGCACACTTGTATCCATTTGTTCTTGCATTCGTGATTGCCTTTAATTTCAACAAATCTTTCACTGAAGTGTGATCATGTCTCTCCGCAGCAGTCTTTTTATTAGGCCAAATAACTTCATCTCATAAAATAGGATCTCACTTCTGCTGATCATCCTGATAGCTCTTTTTTTCACTTATTCCAGTTTAAGCTCATTTTTTGAACATCTGTAACAAAATTGGACACAATGGAGCTGATTCAGTACCTGCTTATCCACTGTGAGAAAGTTGTGTGCATAAATATTGTGCAGCTGCTTGTGCAACTGTTGTGCATTACGTATGCAGCATGTGCAGGGCCATGTGCAGGCTGTACATGTGGTGCGCATGAGTTGTGCAAACACCTGCACAAAGTTTGCACACATGCACCTTGCTCACGGTACATAATTTTATTTATTTTTTATTTATTTTTTCAGATTTATATCCCGCCCCCTCCTGCAATGCAGCTCGGGTACTGGAACAACCCCAGTGGCAATATAATTCTTAATAATCCCAAGATTGCATTTGCCTTTTTTTCAGCTGCATCACACTGATTGCTCATAGTCATTTGATAGTCAGCACATTATGCCAAGTCTCTCTCCTCTCCTCCTCCTCTGTTCCCAATTGATAAGTTCCTTCCCAGTAGTCAAAATGCTTATTATTAATCCATGAGTGCATAACTTTGCTGTCAATTCACAGTGAGCACATGCAAGCCAAGAACCCATTCAATGTACAAAAAGTGCAAACATCCTCATTTGTGACATTCTTTATGTGCATTCCAACTGGGGAAATGTACTGAGTTAGGACTAGTTAGGAATGTAACTCCCAATTAGTTTTATTTTCCTATTTAACTTTTCTGATAGTCCTAACTGGAAGCTCCTAAACCTTTTTTAAACTGGAAGCTCCCAGATCTTTTAAAAAAATGTTCTATTTGTAAAATGAGCATTTATTCTTAGAGTACATTTCCACTTATCAAATGCTAACTATGTAGTGGAAAAATTGGTGGAAAGAAGCTAACATCCAAAGCTGACTACAGCTAGCTCTGCCACAGAGAAATTGGGGTTTTATGTTTATAGTCTGAGTGTGCCAGCACCTTCTAGAACGGAAAACGTTGAATTGCCTGGAGCTGTTATCTCAGCAAGACACACAATTATTTTCTCAGCTTCAGTATATTGAGCATGATAGCATCCATTTACAATGGTTCATTGTCTTTAATTTTGTTTTTGTGGGCTCAATAAAGTTGGATTGTCTTGCTGAAGAGGACTGGTCTGTTATGCTGGAAATAACGAGAGCTCTGACAACGTGAAGTGTTGCTACTCCCTCTTGCATTTGCAGAGACCTCTCATGGAATTTGTAAAGTCTCATTATATTCTAATTATGGTTTCTTCTCACTAATTCTTTCATAAACCTTTCTTAAAGTGTTTTTATGATGTTGCCAGACAACTACTAAAGCCTTGTCCATAGAACATTCTTCTGTTGTAAACAAACTACATGTTCCTTAATCTGCACTTGACCTGTCTTGCAACAGTGCAGTCACACAACTGCTGATTCCCCTGCATTCCACTGTCCCTTCCTCTCCCGTCTTTGCTGTATATTTCCAAGAATGCGAAGGGTATTATGGAATCTCCTTGTGATATCCCTCCATGAAAAGTTCTGGAATTAGCACAAAATGGAAGAGGAAGTCCCTGCTCCAGGAGCTGCTAACCACACTTCTATGGTAAGTTGGAGAGACGTGACAGGTTGTAAATGATGATTGAGAAAGGGTGATAGCAGAAGTAACAGTGGCTTGGTAGCAGCCTGACCTGGCATTGGGAGGAAAAGCACTGCTGACAAGGTCCAGAACAGGGTGGGCGCCAAACGAACATGACGGCGGCTGAGGCAGAAGTGCATGAATGCGCATCCATCCATCCAGCCCCACCACTGTGGGGCAGTGTCCCTCCCACTGCTATGACAGGCAGTCAAGGTGGCCAGTGAGAGCCAGCCATGACTGCTTGCCATGGTGCACCCTATCCAGGCAAGGTCATGGCAATCCATAACAGACATGATAGACCACTGTGGCTCACTTTGGCTGTCACATCGAGAATTTCAAAGTCACAGCCTGAGCTAGCTGTTGACATGGGCGGTGGCAATCCCAGGCCAACATCCAGCAGCACCTGTACAAATGTGCAGGTGAGGTCTGGGCTATGTTGGATTAAAGTGGGCATGTCACATCTGTTGACACCCAGAGAATAAAATTTACCCTAGAATAATGAAATCACACAACACCATTGCTACTTGGTAGAGTAGATCCAAATATTTGCTTCTAGTGGCAGAGAGCAAATGTTCCTTAAGGAACATGGAAAGTAGTATGGATTTCAAACAATCCTCAGACTGTGGGTATATGTGCCAGTACCTGCTGCAACAGTGAGTTATGTGAATGAGCAATGAGACAACTAAAAATGAGGACTGTACTGAATAGTACTTCCGAGTACTCAGGCCGAATACCGAAGTTCCAAGTAATCAGCACTCCTTCAGCGCTGTTTCTGAAGTTTCAGAATCGGACTTAGAATTCCAGAACTCAGAAAACTTCAGAAACTTCTGAACTATTCAGCACCAGATCAGCGCCTCAGCACTGTTGCCATGTGCAGCAGCTTCAGTCTTTCAATTACCTAGTCAATATGAGCACATGATGCACATAGCATATTCACCCATTCCTCCCCCTTCCTCCCGCTTAATTACCTAGCCAATCAGGGTAACAACACATGCAGAAATAAAAAACAACAGTAGTGTACCCACAGCATGGCCCACCATCAGCAGTGAGTGCACCCACGTTAATCATTATACCAACCAAACAGTGCACAAAAATGTAGGCTAGCAAGGGACATTCACTCAAAAATAATACAATAACCCCACAAAAAAGTCTGCAACTTCATGGAGAAATATAAATACCACCAAAAGTCAGCAAGCCCAGGCCCCAGCAGACACAAAATTAAGGAACCTTAATTAACACAAACACATCTAGGGTGCCCTCTTAGCATGGCATTGGCACTGTGGCACTGGTAACTTGAACAGACCAGGCCAAGGGAAGTGGAGCCAGGCAGAGAGATCCTGGTCTGGCTTCATGGTACCAAGCAGCTGGCCGAAGAGTAGAAGTTACACTTTACAATTAGGCTTTGTTGTGACATGTCACAGCCTAGACAACACACACACAACCCCGGAAAACACTGTGCAACTGTATGGAGAAATAAATCCCACCAAAAGCCAGCAAGCCCAGCATTTACAAAATTAAGAAGCCAGACATTCACACACCCCCAACCCCCCAGGGCACCCTCTAGTCTTGGCATGGCATTGGTACTGTGGCACTGTTAACTTGAACAGTAGGTATGTGTGAACAGGACGGGGTTCGGATGTTCAGTCGTTTGGACTGAAAACTAAGTTCAGGTTCGTGGGTTTGGTTCGGTGGAGTTCGGTCCCACCGAATGTTGGGAATGTTTGGCCAATGCAGAGGCTTGGTGTGCTCCAGGGGGGGCCCATGGGGGCATGGCAGGCCATCAGAGACACAGCAGCAGCAGAGACTGGGAAGGCTTGGAGCTTGGCACCCAGGATTGCCCGGGCAGGTAGGCTCAGCACTTGGCCCCTGGGGGTGCCTGTGGCACCATGGCTGGCCATCTGAGAAACAATGGAAGCAGCAGCAGAAGAGGTCAAGAAGGCTTGGGGCTTAGTGGCTGGCCTGGTACCCCTACTTGGCTGGACATTGCAGGCTGCCAGGCATCGGTGGAGCAGCGGCAGACCATTGGATTGCCTGGTAGGAGAACCCATGGCGGCGGCAGCAGCAGCAGCAGCAGACAAACACATTGATGAAAAGCAACTGCTCCACCATCTTGGCCCCCAGTCTCAGGTGGTGCGGTGAGCAAATGTCCCCCGCTATAGAGAACACCCACTTGCTGGGGACATTTGCTGGTGGGCAGGACAACAGACCCTTGGCCACTTTGGACAGGGCTGGCCACATGTCCCTCCGAGAGGTTTGTCGCCACCATATTTTTCCCCTCCCATCACCACTGTCAGTGGTGCAGCAGCAGCAGTCAGTTGAGGCTAAGAAGCGTCAGTGTACCATGGAGGAGCTGGGGAGGGGGCAGCTGCCAAGTACATAGGCAACTTCAGAACGTGGAAGGCAGCATGAATTTCAACTGAAAGCCACATGCATGTTGGGGGAAATGATTGCACTCAATGGGCAGCCCTTCTCAGTGGTCAGGGACATGGGGTCTAGGTGCCTGATTGGCTTACTGCCCCCCCAGTTTAAGCTGCCCTTGCACACCACCCTGAGTCAGGCTGCCACTGATGCCTGGCAGCCTGCAACGCCCGGTCAAGCAGGGGTGGCAGCTACCGAGTCCTGGCCGGCCTCTCTTGCTGCTCCATTGATGCCTGGTAGCCTGCAATTCCCAGCCCTGATGGTGACTAGAACTGGGGAGTCCATCATAGAGCAAGCAGAACTGGAGGCCGACCAGGCAGTACCACCCTGAGTTGGCAGGTGGTGCCAGCCCTGTACCGGGCTTTAAGGAGCGTGTGAGGTAGCAGCTGGCAGGGGCTGGAGGTGCCACCATTCACTTCACCACTAACCTGTGGTTGAGTAGAAATGCGCAGCATGCCTACCTGGCAGTGATGACACACTGGTGGCAGGACCCAGAGGCAGCGTTTGGCAGTGGTAGGAGGGGTCCTGAAGCAGGGTATAGATGGGCCTTGCTTCAGGTGGAGGTCATGGACACTGCAGCCTCCACACTTCTTGGAACATCGAGGCAACCCTGACAGCCATGGTGAGGGAGTGGGTCACGCCAGGCACGCCTTTCACCAAAAGGTGCGTGGTGATGCACAACGCAGCCAACATATTGAGGACAGTCTGCGAGGGGAGCTTCAGCAGCATCCCTTTACCTGGTGGTCAGGGATCCTCTGGACTTGGGGGAGATGGGGACTGGGGAAGGCAGCCTTAGATCCCTGATTGAGCAGAAGAGGAAGCTGAGCAGTTTCTTTAACCGGAGCATGATGGTTAGCAACCTCCTCCAGGTGAAGCAGGCAGAGCAAGACTTCCCATTGCACCAGCTGGTGCAGGATGTTTCCACCTGGTGGAATTCCTCCACGTTCCTGATGCTCTAGAGACTTCTCAAGCAGAAAGCCGCTTTGCATCAGGTTCAACTGTTGACAGACAACATGGCACCTTCTGGTTATGCTGGGGTGGAATGGGAGATCCTGGCTCACACTCTTTTTGTTCTGAGACTGTTCCTGGCCATGACAGAGATCATCAACTTCTCCAGGGCCACCATCAGCCAGGTGTCCCATCTGATGCAGAGTCTCCTCCGGAGGCTAGAGGAGAATCTCCAGGGGTGGGATTGTGGCGCTCAGGGCAAGAAGCTGGTGGCTGAGGCAGTTGCTCTGGTGTGGCAGCTGATTGCAAGGCTGAAGGCACAGTTTGGTGAGCTCCTGCAACGGGAAGAATATGTGTTGTCAGGCAACCATGCTGAACCCCAGGGTCAAGGGCAGTGTGGCATGCCAGACACCACTCTATGGATACTGGAAGGGTGAGCTGGTGGAGAGGGTCCGGCGACAGATCAGGATCCAGAGAGCGCACAGCAACAGCAGCAGCAGCAGCAGCAGCAGCAGGTGGACACCCGTGGGGATGGTGGGAGTGGGAGCAGCCCCCCTTTCAGGTGGTGGGCTCTATCCCTGCCACCAACCCTAGTAGTAGCATCACCAGCAGCAGGCTGAGCAACCGCAGCACCCCTATTGCTTCTGGATGCTGGGATAGAGTCCCCAGAACCCTGATGGTGGGTCCTGGGGATGGAGTGGCAGTTTCTGGATGAAGTGGAACAACAGCCCTCCCTGCCTGGAACATAGGTACCAGAACCCTGATGGTGGGTCCTGGGGCTGGACTGGCTGCCTGTTTCTTTATGTGGTGGAATGAAAGCTCTCTGTGAGTGGAATGACAGCTCCAGAACCCTGATGATGGATCCTGGGGCTGGAGTGGCTGTTACTTGATGCAGTGGAATGATGGCTCTCTGTGAGCGGAATTACGGCCCCAGAACCCTGATGGTGGGTCCTGGGACTAGAGTGGCAGCTTCTTGATGAAGTGGATGGACAGCTCTCCCTGCCTGGAATGTAGGCACCAAAACCCTGACTGTGGGACGTTGGTCTGGAGTGACTGGCTGTTTCTTGATGCCGTGGAATGACAGGTCTCTGTTAGTGGAATAACAGCTCCAGAACCCTGATGGTGGATCCTGGGGCTGGAGTGGCTGTTACTTGATTCAGTGGAACAATGGCTCTCTGTGAGCAGAATGATGGCCCCAGAACCCTGATGGTGGGTCATGGGACTAGAGTGGTTACTTCTGGATGACATGGATGGACAGCCCTCCATGCCTGGAACGTAGGCCCCAGAACACTGATAGGTGGTCCTGGGGCTGGAGTGCTTGCCTGTTTCTAATGTGGTGGAATGACAGCTCTCTGTGAGCGGAATGATGGCCCCAGAAAAATGATGGTGCATCCTGGGACTAGAGTGGCAGTTTCCGGATGACATGGATGGATAGCCCTCCCTGTCTGGAATGTAGGCCCCAGAACCTTGAGGGTGGGTCCTGGAGCTTGAGTGGTTGCCTGTTTTTTAATGTGGTGGAATGACAGCCATAGAACCCTGATGGTGGGTCCTGGGATTAGAGTGGCAGCTTCTGATGATGTGGATGGACAGCCCTCCCTGCCTGGAAAGTAGGCCCCAGAACCCTGACACTTGGTGCTGGGGCTGGAGTGGCTGTTACTTGATGCAGTGGAACGATGGCTCTCTGTGAGCAGAATGATGGCCCCAGAACCCTAATGATGGGTCCTGGGACAGGAGTGGCAGCATCTGGATGATGTGGATGGACAGCCCTCCCTGCCTGGAATGAAGGCCTCAGAACCCTGATGGTGGGTCCTTGAGCTGGAGTGGCTGTTAATTGATGCAGTGGAATGACGGTTCTCTGTCAGTGGAATGATTGTCCCAGAACCATGAGGGTGGGTTCTGGAGCTTGAGTGGTTGCCTGTTTCTTAATGCGGTGGAATGACAGCCCTAGAACCCTGATGGTGGGTCCTGGGACTAGAGTGTCATCTTATGGATGAAGTGGAATGACAGCCCTCCATGCCTGGAACTTAGGCCCCAGAACCCTGACAGTGCGTCCTGGGGCTGGAATGGCTTCCTGTTTCTTGATGTGGTGGAATGACAGATCTCTGTGAGTGGAATGACAGCCCCAGAACCCTGATGGTGGGTCCTGGGACTAGAGTGGCAGTTTTGGAAGATGTGGATTGACAGCCCTCCCTGACTAGAATGTAGGTCCCAGAACTCTGATGGTGGGTCCTGGGGCTGGAGTGACTGTGACTTGATGCAGTGGAATGATGGCTCTCTGTGAGTGGAATGATGGCCCCAGAACCCTGATGGTGGGTCCTGGGACAGGAGTGGCAGCTTCTGGATGATGAGGATGGACAGCCCTCCCTGCCTGGAACATAGGCCCCAGAACCCTGATGGTGGGTCCTGGAGCTGGAGTGGCTGGCTGCCACTGAAGTAGGAATCGCTGTCTGTGTCCAACAGGAGCAGAACCGTCTTTCCCTGGGCCATACTACAAGCGAATAAGAACCCTCCACATGGGTCAGCAGAATAACGGCCCAAGAACCCTGATGGTGGGTCCTGGGGCAGGACTAGCAGCTTCTTGATGACATGGATGGACAGCCCTCCCTGCCTGGAACATATGCCCCAGAACTCAGAGGGTGGGTCCTGGGGTCTGGAGTGGCTGACTGTTTCTTGATGTGGTGGAATGACAGCTCCCCATGACTGGAATGATGGCCCCAGAACCCCAACAGTGGGTTCTTGGGATGGACGGCCAGCACCCCTACTCAGTCGGGCATTGCAGTCTGGCTGCAATGGTGGAGCAGTGGCAGAGGCCCGACCAGGGCTCTTCAGGTGGCACCCCTGCTTGGCCGGGCATTGCAGGATGGCTGGCATGGGTGGAGCAGTGACAGAGGCCCAGCCAAGGCTTGGTGATTGGCACCCCCACTCGGACGGGCATTGCAGGCTTGGGTCATACTCACCCGAACTCAAGATGCTCTACTGAAAAGTGGCCAAGTCTTTCCTGGTGGTGAATATTGTGTTCACCCAACCCCTGTCAGCCAGCACACTCATCCGAGCTATGGCCATCTACAAGATTGAGGAGCAAATGGCTGAAGTGCAGTACCAACAGATGCAGCAGGAGACATTGGATTGCCAGGGTACAGTAACTGTGGCTGGAACCCCTGCTCGACCAGGCATTTCAGGCTGGCTGGCATTGGTGGAGCAGTGGCAGAGGCCTGACCAGGGCTCGGTGCCAGGCACCATTGCTTGGCCACGCGTTGCAGGCTGGCTTGCCTCATTGTGGGACACTTAAAGACAATGAAGTGAAATGTCAGCCCTTCCTGCCTGGAACGTAGTCCCCAGAACCCTGATGGTGGGTCCTGGGGTTGGAGTGGGCGGCACCCCTGCTTGGCTGGGGGTTTCAGGCTGGCTGGCATTGGTGGAGTAGTGGCAGAGGCCCAGCTAGGGCTCGGTACGGGGCACCCCTGCTCGGCTTGGCATTGCAGGTTGGCTGGAGATGTGGCTGGAGGTTGGCTGGAGATGTGGGACACTTGCAGACAATGAAGTGAAATGATAGCCCTTCCTGCCTGGAATGTAGGTCCCAGAACCCTGATGGTGGGTCCTGGAGCTGGAGTGGCTGACACCACTGCTCAACTGGGTGTTGCAGGCTGGCTGGCATTGGTGGAGCAGCAGCAGAGATCCGTCCAGGGCTCAGTGCCTAGCACCCCTGCTTGTCCGGGCATTGCAGGCTTGCATCGTACTCTCAGAATCTCAAAAAACTATTCTGCAAATTGGTCAAGCCTTGCCCAGTGGTGAATCACATGGTCACCCAGTATCAAATATTGGGTTGCTGGGGCACAGTACACATGGCACAGCAGAGGCAGAAGCAGCAGTGGATATTGGGTTGCTGGGGCACAGAACTCATGGCACAGACAGCAGAGGCAGCACTGGCAGAAGAGGCAGCATTGGCAGCAGGAGCAGCAGACATTGCATTGCCAGGGCACAGAACCCATGGAACAGCAGAGATGGCAGCAGCAGGATTTGCCAGTGTGGAGCACCTATGGAGCAGCAGGATGGTAGGATTTGCCAGGAAAGAGCTCCCATACATCAGCAGATGGCAGCAGCAGGATTGCGTGGGCACATTTGGATTTTCTAGGGCAGAGCACCCATGGACCGGAAGACAGCAGCAGCGGGGTTACCAGGCCAGTGGGACACATCACCCAGGGTTGCCAGGGCAGGCAAACAGGCACCTTGGCATGAAAGGCAGACAGGCCAGGGCAGGGCTTCAAGTTTTCCCACAGGGCAGGAAGACAGACAGTGTGGCATAAGCATGGGTAGGCTAACTGAGGCAGGCTTTGATCTAGGGCACCTGGGCAGGCAGGTGGGTAGATAGGCAGTATGGCATGAGCAGAAGGCAGGCAGACTGAGGCAGGCTTTGATCTAGGCCACCTGGGTGGGTGGGAAGACAGGCAGCGTGGCATGAGCAGAAGACAGGCAGACTGAGGTAGGGTTCGAGCTTGGCAACCTGGGCAGGCAGATAGGTAGCGTGTCATGAGCAGAAGGCAGACTGAGGCAGGCTTTGATCTTGGCAATCTGGGCGGGCAGACAGGCAGTGTGGCATGAGAGGCAGTAGGGATGGCAGACTGGGACCTTGGCAGGGCACTCAGATAGGCTGGCGAAGACTGTGCAGAGCATGTGAGAGAGCGCCAGTCAGATAGGTGGGCAAAGATTGTCTAGCCAGAGACTGGCTGGCAGACTTACAGCTTCCCAATGCCACCTTGCATCCTGAGGTCAGTCAGATAGGCTGGCGAAGGCCATCTAGTCAGAGAGAGAGAGGCAGGGCAGGCACTGGGCATTGGGAGGGAGGAACAGGACCTCAGCAGCAGCAACTCAGATTGAGGAGGAGCCCCGTCCCAAAACTGCCCCTGGCATGGGATGGCGTGTGCCACTGTACCATCAATCTGTGCCCAGGGGCAGCTTGGGGAATCCCAGTAGTGGAAGGTTCACCTTGATGAAAAGCAACTGCTCCACCAACTTAGCCCCAAGTTTCATGCGGTGCTGCGACCAATTATCCCCCATCATGGAGAACACCCGCTTGCTGGGGACACTGGTTGGTGAGCAGGACAAGAGACCCTGGGCCACTTTGGACAGGGCCGGCCACATGTTGGTCTTGCCGTCCCAGTAGGCCAAGGGATTACTGCTGGGTTCTATGCAAGGCTCCTCCTCCAGGTAGCACTCCAATGCTGCTGAGGCACCATCGAACTCCCTCAGATAACTCTACCTGGGCACCACCTCCACCACTGCCCTCAGCCATTCTGCTTGCCCTGCTGTGCAAGAGCCCATGCTCCCCAGAATGTCCTGCATATAGGAGCTGCTGCTGCTGGAAATAGGGGTGCTGCTGATGCTTAGCCTGCTGCTGGTGCTGCTACTGCTAGGGCTGGGGGCAGGGATAGACCCTGCCAGATGAAACGGGTGGCTCCTCCCACTCCCACCATCCCCAGGGGCATCCTGCTGCTGCTGCTGCACACTCTCCAGATCCTGCTCTGCCTGCCAGACCCTCTCCACCAGCTCACCCTTATAGTGCCCATAGAGGTGTGTCTGGCATGCCAAGCTGCCTTTGACCCTGGGGTCCATCATGGTTGGCAACACATATTCCGCCCGCTGCAGGAGTTCGCCAAACTGCGCGTTCAGCCCTGCCTTCAGCTGCCACCCCAGGGCAACCGCCTCATCCGCAAGCTTCCTGCTCTGATGACCACAATCCCACCCCTGGAGAATTTCCTCCAGTCTCCTGAGGAGACTCTGCACCAGAGGAATCACCTGGCTGATGGTGGCCGTGGACAAACTGATGGTTTCTGTCACGGCCAGGAACAGTTTCAAAACAAAGACCGTATGCGCCAGGAACTCCCATTCTGCCCTATTGTACACTGGAGGTGCCCGGCTGTCCATCACCAGTTGCACCTGATGCAAGGCGGCTTTCGGCTCAAGAAGCCGCTCGAGCATCAGGAAGGTCGAATTCCACTGTTTGGACATTTACTGCACCAGCTGGTGCACTGGGTAGCCTTGCTTAGCCTGCTTTGCCCAGAGGAGGTCGTTGTCGTTCATGCTCCAGTTAAAGAAACTGGCCAGCTTACTCCCCCGCTCAATCAGGGAGCTAAGGGTGCCTGCCCAAATCCACTTTTCCCCAAGTCCAGAGCATCCCTGACCACCAGGTGAAGGGTGTGTGCAACACAAGGGATGCTGGTGATGCCCCCCTCATGGACTGCCCTCAAGATGTTGGCTGCGTTATTGATCACCACACACCCCATGGTGAAAGGCACACCAGGCCTGACCCACTACCTCACCATGGCAGTCAAGGCTTCCTCAATGTTTTGAGACATGTGGGGGCCATCTATTACTTCCTCTTGAAGCAGGGCCCACCTATACCCTGATTCAGGACCCCTCCTGCCACTGCCAATGCTGCCTCCAGGTCCTGCCACCACTGCACTCTCACTGCCAGGTAGGCATGCTACGCGTTCCTACTTGACCACAGTTCTGTGGTGAAGTGGACGGTGGCACCTCCAGCCCCTGCCAGTTGCTCCCTCACCCTCTCCTTTAAAGCCTGGAACCAGGCTGGCACCACCTGCTGACTCAGGGCGGTGCACAACGGTAGCTTAAACTGGGGGACCAGGAAGCCAATCAGGCGCCTGAACCCATGTCCCCGACCACTGAGAAGGGCTGCTCATTCAGAATGATCATTTCCCCCAACATGAGCATGGCTTTCACTTGCCATCGCCACTTGAAAGCCACGCCACCCTGCACATCCTGCAGCAACCCCCACCCCAGCTCCTCCATGGTGGACTGACACTGCTTCTGCTGTTGCTGCTCCCACCTAGCAACAATACTGCTCCAGCTGCTAGAGGCAGCTGTTAGTGTTTGAGCAGGACGCTTGCCCACTGATGGAGGCGGACGACTGGCTGCTGCTGTCGGGAACCTGCTGGTGTTCACTGGCCCTGCCTGCCCGCTTAGCAGCACAGCCCTGTGGCATCCCTTTCGGTGCCTCGCCATGGCAGCTGTGCCAAGGGTGGTGAGCACCTGNAGCAGAAGGCAGGCAGACTGAGGCAGGCTTTGATCTAGGCCACCTGGGTGGGTGGGAAGACAGGCAGCGTGGCATGAGCAGAAGACAGGCAGACTGAGGTAGGGTTCGAGCTTGGCAACCTGGGCAGGCAGATAGGTAGCGTGTCATGAGCAGAAGGCAGACTGAGGCAGGCTTTGATCTTGGCAATCTGGGCGGGCAGACAGGCAGTGTGGCATGAGAGGCAGTAGGGATGGCAGACTGGGACCTTGGCAGGGCACTCAGATAGGCTGGCGAAGACTGTGCAGAGCATGTGAGAGAGCGCCAGTCAGATAGGTGGGCAAAGATTGTCTAGCCAGAGACTGGCTGGCAGACTTACAGCTTCCCAATGCCACCTTGCATCCTGAGGTCAGTCAGATAGGCTGGCGAAGGCCATCTAGTCAGAGAGAGAGAGGCAGGGCAGGCACTGGGCATTGGGAGGGAGGAACAGGACCTCAGCAGCAGCAACTCAGATTGAGGAGGAGCCCCGTCCCAAAACTGCCCCTGGCATGGGATGGCGTGTGCCACTGTACCATCAATCTGTGCCCAGGGGCAGCTTGGGGAATCCCAGTAGTGGAAGGTTCACCTTGATGAAAAGCAACTGCTCCACCAACTTAGCCCCAAGTTTCATGCGGTGCTGCGACCAATTATCCCCCATCATGGAGAACACCCGCTTGCTGGGGACACTGGTTGGTGAGCAGGACAAGAGACCCTGGGCCACTTTGGACAGGGCCGGCCACATGTTGGTCTTGCCGTCCCAGTAGGCCAAGGGATTACTGCTGGGTTCTATGCAAGGCTCCTCCTCCAGGTAGCACTCCAATGCTGCTGAGGCACCATCGAACTCCCTCAGATAACTCTACCTGGGCACCACCTCCACCACTGCCCTCAGCCATTCTGCTTGCCCTGCTGTGCAAGAGCCCATGCTCCCCAGAATGTCCTGCATATAGGAGCTGCTGCTGCTGGAAATAGGGGTGCTGCTGATGCTTAGCCTGCTGCTGGTGCTGCTACTGCTAGGGCTGGGGGCAGGGATAGACCCTGCCAGATGAAACGGGTGGCTCCTCCCACTCCCACCATCCCCAGGGGCATCCTGCTGCTGCTGCTGCACACTCTCCAGATCCTGCTCTGCCTGCCAGACCCTCTCCACCAGCTCACCCTTATAGTGCCCATAGAGGTGTGTCTGGCATGCCAAGCTGCCTTTGACCCTGGGGTCCATCATGGTTGGCAACACATATTCCGCCCGCTGCAGGAGTTCGCCAAACTGCGCGTTCAGCCCTGCCTTCAGCTGCCACCCCAGGGCAACCGCCTCATCCGCAAGCTTCCTGCTCTGATGACCACAATCCCACCCCTGGAGAATTTCCTCCAGTCTCCTGAGGAGACTCTGCACCAGAGGAATCACCTGGCTGATGGTGGCCGTGGACAAACTGATGGTTTCTGTCACGGCCAGGAACAGTTTCAAAACAAAGACCGTATGCGCCAGGAACTCCCATTCTGCCCTATTGTACACTGGAGGTGCCCGGCTGTCCATCACCAGTTGCACCTGATGCAAGGCGGCTTTCGGCTCAAGAAGCCGCTCGAGCATCAGGAAGGTCGAATTCCACTGTTTGGACATTTACTGCACCAGCTGGTGCACTGGGTAGCCTTGCTTAGCCTGCTTTGCCCAGAGGAGGTCGTTGTCGTTCATGCTCCAGTTAAAGAAACTGGCCAGCTTACTCCCCCGCTCAATCAGGGAGCTAAGGGTGCCTGCCCAAATCCACTTTTCCCCAAGTCCAGAGCATCCCTGACCACCAGGTGAAGGGTGTGTGCAACACAAGGGATGCTGGTGATGCCCCCCTCATGGACTGCCCTCAAGATGTTGGCTGCGTTATTGATCACCACACACCCCATGGTGAAAGGCACACCAGGCCTGACCCACTACCTCACCATGGCAGTCAAGGCTTCCTCAATGTTTTGAGACATGTGGGGGCCATCTATTACTTCCTCTTGAAGCAGGGCCCACCTATACCCTGATTCAGGACCCCTCCTGCCACTGCCAATGCTGCCTCCAGGTCCTGCCACCACTGCACTCTCACTGCCAGGTAGGCATGCTACGCGTTCCTACTTGACCACAGTTCTGTGGTGAAGTGGACGGTGGCACCTCCAGCCCCTGCCAGTTGCTCCCTCACCCTCTCCTTTAAAGCCTGGAACCAGGCTGGCACCACCTGCTGACTCAGGGCGGTGCACAACGGTAGCTTAAACTGGGGGACCAGGAAGCCAATCAGGCGCCTGAACCCATGTCCCCGACCACTGAGAAGGGCTGCTCATTCAGAATGATCATTTCCCCCAACATGAGCATGGCTTTCACTTGCCATCGCCACTTGAAAGCCACGCCACCCTGCACATCCTGCAGCAACCCCCACCCCAGCTCCTCCATGGTGGACTGACACTGCTTCTGCTGTTGCTGCTCCCACCTAGCAACAATACTGCTCCAGCTGCTAGAGGCAGCTGTTAGTGTTTGAGCAGGACGCTTGCCCACTGATGGAGGCGGACGACTGGCTGCTGCTGTCGGGAACCTGCTGGTGTTCACTGGCCCTGCCTGCCCGCTTAGCAGCACAGCCCTGTGGCATCCCTTTCGGTGCCTCGCCATGGCAGCTGTGCCAAGGGTGGTGAGCACCTGCCCACACTTCACCACCTTCTAGCAAAAAGTCCAGTGCACCTCCCTGGGATGATCCGGCCGCTCAAACTTAAAATGCACACGGACAGAAGATTTTTTGCCCCCTCCTGCCTTCTGGCCTACACCGGGTGATGCACTGCTGCCAGCGCTGCTGGGAGGGGCAGAATATGGTGGCGACACAGCTCTTGGAGGGACAGCTTTCGTCTCAGCTCCAGACATCTCCTCCGTGGAACTAGTGTCTACCTCGCTGTCCCCAATCAGAGTCATGTCCCGAGAAGGGGACCCTGAGGCTTGACTGCCCACCATGCTGCTGCCACTCTCCCTGTGCCTCCTATAGCTGCTGCTGTTGCTACTGGTGCTCCTCTCCCTGCTGCCATTGCCCGGAGATCAGGCCTTCCCTCTAGCAGCCGAGGGGGGATCCACCAGCCCTGGACTGCTGGGGATTGCCTCAATAATGAGGGATGATGGTGGCCCATGGTGAACTTCCACCCCTGCCCCTGAAGCACCTGCACCTACTCCTTCAGCCACCGCAGAGACAGCGGCAACCTCCTGGACTCTAGGCCTTTCAGTGCCCTGCATGGCAGTGGAGGACACTGGCAGGAGGCGACGCCGAACCACCCCCCTAATGCCTCTGCTGGGAGCCTCTGAAGTCTGAGTGCCAAAATCAGGGCTGTGGAGTTTTGGATGTGGTGATGGGTTCAGGCTGCAGCCTGTTACCAATCTGCTGGCATGGCCCCTACCACCTCTGCCACGTGTCCGATTGCCTGCTTTATGGGCAGCAGACTGACCTCCCCTGAACACACTATAAAATATTAAAACTGAATCACTACACACTATCTCTATCTATCTTTATAACTAAGCTAACTCCTACATCATCTATCTATCTATCTATCTACAGGGATGGGGGGGACACAGACAGCTCACAACAAACAACACAGGGAGGGGTACAAAACTGAAATAAAACGTAAATCAACCTAATCCTACTCTAAATAAATAGAAAAACACAGGAAGGGAATCCGGGATAGAATATATACAGGAAGGAGGGAAGGATTCAATGGATGGTAGGGAGAAAGAACACAGGGAGGGGTAAAAAATAAAAACACCACCTAAATCTATCTAATCTAATCTAAATAAATGAAACTATGGATGTAAATGTGTGGGAATGGGTGAAATAGGAGGAGGATGGCAATGGATTAGCAACACAAACTGCTGGGAGAGAGAAACTTCTGAAAACACCTGCTGACAGGATCAGTGGCTAGCTCAGAAGGAATTGGAAGGGGGAAGGTCACTGACTTTTATTACTTGCTGTGCCCGCCTTACCACAAGCCCCATTGACTCTGTGCAGCCTAGCCCCATGCCAATCGCAGAAAAGAGGGATGGTGATTGGGTAGGCTTACTGCTAGTCCATGTCTCTTCACCCCATGTGCCAGAAAGTCTGCTCCTCAGCTCCCCCCCCCCTTGGTATGCCAGTCACATTTTTTGCACCTGAACTCATCCGAACGTGGCCAAATGCAGCCGAACTGTTCGGGGCTTTGGCATTACAGTTCAGTCATCTGAATGGGCTGAGTTTGGTCTGAACACCGAATGCCCGAACNTTCCACTGTTTGGACATTTACTGCACCAGCTGGTGCACTGGGTAGCCTTGCTTAGCCTGCTTTGCCCAGAGGAGGTCGTTGTCGTTCATGCTCCAGTTAAAGAAACTGGCCAGCTTACTCCCCCGCTCAATCAGGGAGCTAAGGGTGCCTGCCCAAATCCACTTTTCCCCAAGTCCAGAGCATCCCTGACCACCAGGTGAAGGGTGTGTGCAACACAAGGGATGCTGGTGATGCCCCCCTCATGGACTGCCCTCAAGATGTTGGCTGCGTTATTGATCACCACACACCCCATGGTGAAAGGCACACCAGGCCTGACCCACTACCTCACCATGGCAGTCAAGGCTTCCTCAATGTTTTGAGACATGTGGGGGCCATCTATTACTTCCGCTTGAAGCAGGGCCCACCTATACCCTGATTCAGGACCCCTCCTGCCACTGCCAATGCTGCCTCCAGGTCCTGCCACCACTGCACTCTCACTGCCAGGTAGGCATGCTACGCGTTCCTACTTGACCACAGTTCTGTGGTGAAGTGGACGGTGGCACCTCCAGCCCCTGCCAGTTGCTCCCTCACCCTCTCCTTTAAAGCCTGGAACCAGGCTGGCACCACCTGCTGACTCAGGGCGGTGCACAACGGTAGCTTAAACTGGGGGACCAGGAAGCCAATCAGGCGCCTGAACCCATGTCCCCGACCACTGAGAAGGGCTGCTCATTCAGAATGATCATTTCCCCCAACATGAGCATGGCTTTCACTTGCCATCGCCACTTGAAAGCCACGCCACCCTGCACATCCTGCAGCAACCCCCACCCCAGCTCCTCCATGGTGGACTGACACTGCTTCTGCTGTTGCTGCTCCCACCTAGCAACAATACTGCTCCAGCTGCTAGAGGCAGCTGTTAGTGTTTGAGCAGGACGCTTGCCCACTGATGGAGGCGGACGACTGGCTGCTGCTGTCGGGAACCTGCTGGTGTTCACTGGCCCTGCCTGCCCGCTTAGCAGCACAGCCCTGTGGCATCCCTTTCGGTGCCTCGCCATGGCAGCTGTGCCAAGGGTGGTGAGCACCTGCCCACACTTCACCACCTTCTAGCAAAAAGTCCAGTGCACCTCCCTGGGATGATCCGGCCGCTCAAACTTAAAATGCACACGGACAGAAGATTTTTTGCCCCCTCCTGCCTTCTGGCCTACACCGGGTGATGCACTGCTGCCAGCGCTGCTGGGAGGGGCAGAATATGGTGGCGACACAGCTCTTGGAGGGACAGCTTTCGTCTCAGCTCCAGACATCTCCTCCGTGGAACTAGTGTCTACCTCGCTGTCCCCAATCAGAGTCATGTCCCGAGAAGGGGACCCTGAGGCTTGACTGCCCACCATGCTGCTGCCACTCTCCCTGTGCCTCCTATAGCTGCTGCTGTTGCTACTGGTGCTCCTCTCCCTGCTGCCATTGCCCGGAGATCAGGCCTTCCCTCTAGCAGCCGAGGGGGGATCCACCAGCCCTGGACTGCTGGGGATTGCCTCAATAATGAGGGATGATGGTGGCCCATGGTGAACTTCCACCCCTGCCCCTGAAGCACCTGCACCTACTCCTTCAGCCACCGCAGAGACAGCGGCAACCTCCTGGACTCTAGGCCTTTCAGTGCCCTGCATGGCAGTGGAGGACACTGGCAGGAGGCGACGCCGAACCACCCCCCTAATGCCTCTGCTGGGAGCCTCTGAAGTCTGAGTGCCAAAATCAGGGCTGTGGAGTTTTGGATGTGGTGATGGGTTCAGGCTGCAGCCTGTTACCAATCTGCTGGCATGGCCCCTACCACCTCTGCCACGTGTCCGATTGCCTGCTTTATGGGCAGCAGACTGACCTCCCCTGAACACACTATAAAATATTAAAACTGAATCACTACACACTATCTCTATCTATCTTTATAACTAAGCTAACTCCTACATCATCTATCTATCTATCTATCTACAGGGATGGGGGGGACACAGACAGCTCACAACAAACAACACAGGGAGGGGTACAAAACTGAAATAAAACGTAAATCAACCTAATCCTACTCTAAATAAATAGAAAAACACAGGAAGGGAATCCGGGATAGAATATATACAGGAAGGAGGGAAGGATTCAATGGATGGTAGGGAGAAAGAACACAGGGAGGGGGTAAAAAATAAAAACACCACCTAAATCTATCTAATCTAATCTAAATAAATGAAACTATGGATGTAAATGTGTGGGAATGGGTGAAATAGGAGGAGGATGGCAATGGATTAGCAACACAAACTACTGCTGGGAGAGAGAAACTTCTGAAAACACCTGCTGACAGGATCAGTGACTAGCTCAGAAGGAATTGGAAGGGGGAAGGTCACTGACTTTTATTACTTGCTGTGCCCGCCTTACCACAAGCCCCATTGACTCTGTGCAGCCTAGCCCCATGCCAATCGCAGAAAAGAGGGATGGTGATTGGGTAGGCTTACTGCTAGTCCATGTCTCTTCACCCCATGTGCCAGAAAGTCTGCTCCTCAGCTCCCCCCCCCCTTGGTATGCCAGTCACATTTTTTGCACCTGAACTCATCCGAACGTGGCCAAATGCAGCCGAACTGTTCGGGGCTTTGGCATTACAGTTCAGTCATCTGAATGGGCTGAGTTTGGTCTGAACACCGAATGCCCGAACCGTGATCACACATCCCTTTTGAACAGACCAGGCAAGGGGAAGTGGGGCCAGGCAGAGCAATCCCTCTAGTCTCATGATGCCAAGTGCCAACCAAGCAGCATGAAGAACTAGAAGCAATGTGGCACCCAATATTTTCTTTTAAATAAAAACTGCATGTCATGGTAAAGGTAAATGTAACCCCCACACCCCAGCATTCGCCCTATGGACAGAACAGAACAGGACAGGCCATGCCAGGCCAGGCCAGACTAGGCACAGCCCCCCTCCCCTAAGCCAATTACTTACAGATCCAGCACTGTAGCACACAGCCAAATTCACCAAAGAGAATGGAAAATGGCTGCAGCCACTTTTATTTTGCACTGCCAGGTAATCAAAAGTTTTCTATCTGGTTTGACTAGCCAATAGAAACTAGCCTTCTAGCTTACCATCACTCAACTGTCCCCTCCCATACCTCCGTCCTACCAGATATGGCACTAAGTTTCAATTCCAGAAGAAGCTCGACTGTCCACCAGCCCCCCCCTCCCCCCACGCAGCAGTGTCCAAATTTTTTGAAGTTTCCTGAAGTTTTCCAAAGAACAGCCTTGGTCCTTTGACCTTCAGACAATGTCATGAGTGGTGGGGGAAGGGAGGGAGGGGTAAGGGAAGAGGAAAAGCTTCTCCGGTCAGGGAATCTCTCTCATGTATTACCTGTGTGGTAATAGTTCCCTCACGGTTGTATTTGGGCTTTCTCACCAATCTAGGGGGCAACCCGACACATCATAGGGACGGAGAGGACCCAATTGCCAGAAAGGGAGACAGGGGGAACACAACTCAAGATGATACAAACTTGCATTCTCCGAGGGTCCCAGGGCACCGTGGAAGGAAGGGTGAGGGGGCAGGGGTCTGGGAACAGGGGTGAGGGAAGGGAAGCTGGGGACAGGGATTTCCGATGGGCAGGGCAATCACTCGGGACTTGGAGAACCGGGATTCATGCACACACACCGTGGGAAGGGCTGGAGCAATCATATGCACCGAGGCTTTCACAACACACACAGAAACAAAGGAGCAAGGAAGGGCAGACCAATACCAGGACAGGGGGAACAACACACATAGGAACAAGATCAGTCAACTCTCTCTATCTCTCACTAAGCACACAAGGAACAAGATAGCAAGGGGGAAGTCTCTCTGAATAATTACCGGCAGGGCTTCTGTGTGCCGCTGCTGCCTTTATGCTTCCCATGGCCCTATAGCATCCTGATAGGAGGGCCCTCCCCCCCTCACTCATGGTCTTCGGCTCTCCGCCAGGCGTGAACTGCGCCTGGGCGGAGCTGGAGTCCCTGCTTCTACGGGAGGCGGCTGGGCAAGGCCCGCCCCCCTGTCTATGTCACTGACCACAGCAGTGTCCCCCTGTGCTGCTTTGGGTTGACTAGCAAACCAAGGGGCGGTGCAGTGCAGCCACGGCATGACACTTAAGCCTTTCAGAACCGTATACTGTAATATTAGCTGAATTCCTAAGTTTTCTGAAGGCTGAGTTAGAGCCCCACTAAAAACGTGTTCAAGTATTATAGTGAGACTGCACTAATGTTTGTTTTGACATTAATTCTAGATGAGTAGCTGTGTTAGTCCTTAGCTCTAAAAGCAGCAAAAAAGAGTCTGTGGCACCTTAAAGACTAACAAGAAAATTTATTTATTTTAGCAACTAAAAGAAATTTTAAAGAAAATAAATTAAAGAAAATTAAAAAAAAAATCTTGTTACTCTTTAAGGTGTAACAATACTCCTTTTTTGCGGTTTTGATATTAGTTATTGTTTTTCTATGCATATATAATGTTTAGAATGAAAAGGATTTTACTTGATGACCTGTAGGTTAATAACTAAGATCAGACTAATACGATTTTAAGCTCATTACGATACTTTTAAAAGACTCTAGAAAAGCGCACATTAATTATACATTATCTGACAACACATTGTACTTTGGTGTAATGAACAGTAAAGCACAGCAATGTACCAAAATGTACTGAGACACCTCAGAAGCACAGCGTGATGTATCATCTTCCCACAAGGACTTCATCCATTTAACATTGGAACATTCAAGCAGATATTTGCCAAACTCTGGTAAAAAAAATGATGCTTTATTTAAATATACCATTAAACAAACCCTGGTTTATTCTTCTAATTGCATCAGAGCATCTCGGCATAATTTACAGACATGAATTCTTACAAAACCTTTGTGAGACAGAATACATTTCAGATGGGTAAAGTAAGTAGGTAGGCAAAGGGCAAGAGATCTGCTTGAGACATTAAGCATAGCAAGGAATGGAGGTCACATGGTAACAAGGAACAGGATGGCTACCTCATCACTGAGCTCCTCAGTGCTCCTCGCTACTTTTATACCTTGTCAGCATCAAAGTGACTTTGTTTTTTGTTAATTTTTACAAGTGAAGTCTGTGGATTTTTTAAATATATACATAAATAGAATTATAAAGCTCTGAAATTAAATCCAAGCACATGAAAAGGATAAAATCTGGATCCTTCAAACAGGTTAGAGATAAGATTGAGATGCCTCAGTCTTTAGTGTCTCAAAAGATCACTTCTGAGGCAGTTTTTGTCAGAGAAACTAGAAAGAATCTCTCAGGATATACACATGCTTTCTACAGACATTAGCGAGATAAAAACTCACATTACAATGCTGGAAATAACAGCATTGATATGGAAATTATATTTCCATAATATCATAAAATAGCATAAAAATGCTATTCTTAAATTAAAGATCAGCAGCTTAGAACAACAACAAGACGAACTGGAAAATCGTTCTTGTAGAACTCATTTAAGTCTAATTGGGATTCCTGAGGGCTGTGAGGAAGCAAATATGATTGGTTTCCTATAATGTGTCATACCAGAAATTCTGAAACAAGATCTATTATTGCCTCCATCTGAGGTTGAACGAGCTGACCACATAGGATCAAATTCTAACCAGAAAAAGCTCATTCCAAGGCCAATTATATTTAATCTCCTGAGCGTCTCTGACATTTCTAACCTTCTGACATCAGCTAGGAAGATAGGAAATCTTACATTTAAAGTACATAAAACATTACTATTTCATGATTTCTCAAAAGAGCTGAGCCAGAACAAGTATGTGGATAGCGGGGAGCCGGCTGATATAATGTATCTGGATTTTCAGAAAGCATTTGATAAGGTCGCTCATGAGAAACTCTTGAGGAAATTTTTTAAAATAATGGGATAGGAGGCAGTGTCCTATTGTGGACTGGTAACTGGTTAAAGGATAGGAAGCAAAGAGTAGGACTATATGGTCAGTTTTCATAATAGAGAGAAGTAAATAGCAGAGTGGTCCAGGGGGGTGTACTGGCAGGACTGGTGTTTAATGTATTCATTAATGATCTGGAAAGACGAGTAAGGAGTGAGGTGATCAAATTTGCAGATAGTACCAAGTTATTCAAGGTAGTTAAAACACAAGTGGACTGTGAAGAATTGCAGGGGGATCTTTTGAGACTGGGTGACTGGGCATCTGAATGGCAGATGAAATTTAATGTGGACAAGTGCAAAGTGACGCATATAGGGAAAATCAATCCAAACTTTATGTACACAATGCTGGGTTCTAAATTAGAAGTTACCAATCAGGAAAAGGACCTTGGAGTCATTGTGGACAATACATTGAAATTCTCAGCTCAGTGTGGGGCAGCCATCAAAAAAGCAAACAAACGCTAGGAATTATTTGTAAAGGGAATAAACTGAGAATACCATAATGTCGCTATATTATGGTGTGACTGCACCTTGAATATTGCAACCACACCTTGAATATTGTGTGCTGTTCTGGTCGCCACATCTCAGAAAAGATACAGTAGAAATAGGAATGGTACAGATAATGGCAACAAAAATGATAAGGGGCTTGGAACATCCCCCCTATGAAGAGAGTTTGGGTAGGTTGGGGCTCTTCAGCTTGGAGAAGTGACAACTGAGAGGGGATATTATCGAAGTTTATAAAATCATGAGTGGTGTGGAACACATTACTAGGGAATGGTTATTTACCCTTTCAAATAGTACTAGGACAAGGAGACACTCCATGAAACAAACAGCTAGCAGATTTAAAACAAATAAAAGGTTGTATCTCAGATTCTCTATGGCTCTGAGGTATAGGGCTTTGTGGCGGAGACAATATAAATATACCCCAAAACAAATTTCTGAGGGGGTTGCTTGGTCTTCCACCATCAAGGCCAGCAGCCTTTATGAAGTTTGAGTCTGGCTTGGCTAACATGAAAACAGACATGACGCTTACCACCCTTTAACTACCCTTGGTGGTTATTTATGCATGTTGCAGGGCTGTATTGGTACCCTATGCAGCCCTGCAACATGCATAAATAACCACCAAGGGTGGTTAAAGGGTGGTTAACGTCATGTCTGTTTTCACCCGAAGACTACTGCAACCATAAGATTAATAGGATACTGGTTTAAGATGCTGGCACTTTCTCCTACATCTTACCCCAAAATGTGTTTTCTGGAGGACAGAGAACAATCTCGTTTCCATCAATCGCCTTGGCTGAAATTTGTGAAACATACCCTGAATATGATTGGACTAGGAGACTATGTAAACAATATAATCAAAGGCTATTTACTCCACCAGAAAGGGCCATGGTGGTGCAAAGATTGACAGGCATCTCATGGCAGAAAGATATAGCCTTTATTAGATTTAGTCGGGTGGTGCCTCAATAAAGTCTGTGGAAGACTGAATTAGGAATAGAAAAATACCTGTGAATTGAACTTAACTGAAAATTATTCATGGCCCCTTGCCTCCTCTGGATGGAACAGATGCCAACAGCCGTAGCGGAGGTGCATAGAAACCATATCCCCAAGGATCAAAGATTGTGCTCATATGGCAAGGGGACGATTGAGGACACTATTCACTATGTCTTCTACTGCTCCAGTAGAATTAATTTGCCAAGTCTTAAGTGCTTCACCAGCAGAGAGAAATTAATTTGGACCTTTTCCCACAAAGAAATTAACATCCTATCTAACTTAGCAGGCTTTGCCTTAAAAACTGAAGCTATTAGAAGGAAAGTCTCTGGTACCATTACTTTTGTAGATTATTTGTAGTTATGGAAGTAAAAGAGAAAAATCCCAATAGATAGCCTATGTATTATGATCTCCTGCATTTGTCTACCCTAAATCTAATTTGCATTATGTCTGATTAAATAATCTCTTGCTGTATTTTTCTTACGGGGTCATTTGCAGTTGCACCAGGATTTAAGTATACATTTTAAGCCCATCAAAACACTATGGTTAAGGACAACTATGTGAAAGTCTGACTTCTGAGCCCTAATATTTTGCAAATAGAGATAAGGGTTGTCCTGCTGACAGTAATCCAATTTTCAATTATCTTACTTTCTGGTTTTGCATGGTGTTTTACCAGTCCATTGTTGGGCAGTTGTGTGATGTTTTATTGTGTTGTATTTTTGTATTGATTTTATTGAATTATGGAGAAAGCTGACTTGTAATAATAAATTACAAAGGTATTACAAATAAAAGAAAGTGTTTTTTCACTCATCGCATAATTAAGTTGTGGAATTTGTTGCAAGAAGATTTGGTCAAGGACAGTAGTATAAGTGAGTTTAAGAACGGGTTGGACAAGTTTCTGGAGGATAGGTCCATTAGCAACTAATAGTCAGGTAGATCTGGGGAATGTAACCTCCTACTTTCGGTATCTGCGAGTGAACAACAAGGAATAGGTTGCCCCATAGTGACCTGTTGGGTACTTCTTCAGGCGACAGAGATTGACCACTGTTGGAGACAGGTGCTGGGCTCGATGGACCATTGGTCTGACCCAGTATAACACTTCTTATGTTCTTAAAAAACAGAGCAGCCTTTAATAAAATAAGGCAAGTGCTTCATGGATCAGTTGTCCAACAGCACATGAAACACGGTAACAGGGCAGAGTCCCTTTGAGCTGCTTGCTGTTTAAGGAGGTACATCTTAAGGTTCTAAAGAAGGTGCATCTCTGGGCTAATTGGGACAACAGCTGAAGCTGGGCATGGCAGAGTCCAGGACAGTGCTAGCGTTAGGCAGCTCAGGTGGCCTTCCAGGTTGCCAACTTCTAGGGGAGACACACTCCATAGGTGGCTCTACTTTGATCCAACTTCTGCTGCCATCTCTCCTGCCCCTAATCCAGTTGTTTCAGCCTCTCCTCCTGCAAGTTGAAGGGGGTGCCTCTCCTGTCCCCAATTCTGCTGCCACCACAACCATTGGAAAGTGCTGCAACTGGATCTGGGGATGGGAGGTAGGGGAGGAGTGGGGCTAACAGCCCCTCAGTGACCAAGAAGCAAACTGTGCATGCTGCTCACTAGATGTGGGGATTGTGGATAACAGGTGTGTGGGTTGCCTGTGAGTTACGTAATGTGTGCACTCATTGCATGAATGAGGGGAAGATGTCATACAAATTACAGACCCTGATGGCAAGTGTCTATGGGTGAAGTGGTGTTTTCAATCCTTCAAACTACACATCCCAGGAGCATAGGGGCTAAACTGATCCCCTGGTTACCACTGCGGCAGTAAAGAAAATCTCGGGAAGAAAAGGGGAAATTGAGCGAGTTCACTGCATCTCTCCCCCTCTCCTGCCCTCCTTCTGCAAGGAAGCCCGTTGCCTGTAGAAGGCAAGTGAGGTGAGACTAGAGGCTTAGCTGGAAGCTGAAGATGGGCTGGTAGTCGCTGCTTCTTCCTGCTCCCTCACTCTCTCCCCCACTTCCAAGTTCCAACCCTGTCCCCCGAGCCTCAGTTGTGGGACTAATTGTAATTGTATTGTTCGGTACTCTGTAAACCAAGGAAAATAGCATGTTCCTCAGTCCATTTAGAGGAAAACCGAATAACAAATTAAACCCCTAGTCATTATTATTCCTATTTTACAGATGGGGAACTGATGCTGCGAGATGATGGATAAAAAAGAGATGTGCGGTCATGGCTGGCACAGTGGTAATAGTTGAGAAGCCTTTGTGGACACAGTCCATGATGTGTCAGGGGACCAATCATACATGTCCATGACTGGGCTACCGTCTGGCCATCCATGTGGTTGGGTGGAGGTTTGCAATACACATGCAGAGGAGCATCCCCGACCCCATGCCACTCCCAACACCCTACCCCTTGTCATAATGGGCAGCCCTAGCCACTAATAACGGCCAGCCATGGGAGTTGGCCATGGTGGACCCTGATCTGGGCCAAGTCATGGTGGGCCTTAGGGGATTTGCTGAGCTAGCTTCCAGCCAATGCAGTCTCGCAACATCTGGCAGTGCAAAAACAGATGCACTGGTGGCCTGCGGTCCAGAGCAGGCCTAAGAGTGTCACCTTCACAATTGTTTTAACCAGTGACTTTCCCAAGGCTATCCAGTGAGTGCATGACTAAGGCAGAGTTTTCTCCTTTGTCTCCCAGGTTCAAAGTCAACATCTTAACCACTAAGCTACACTGGAACTTTTACTTTTTAGATAATTTATTTCTCCACTGCAATGGAACAGGAAGGGGAGCTAAAATTGAGTTGTTTGTATCTCCATGATTCTATATAACATTTCTCATGTGAGAAGAAACTATCAACTGTCAGTGTCAAAGCGTCATTATCCTCACCAGAAAAAGCAGATATAGGTCTAGACTGTGACTGTGAACCACAATCCTAAACAGGGCTCATGAAGTCTCATTGATTTCAACAAGGCTTATGCATGAACCATAGTCATTAATACCCAACATCACCTACTGAAACCAATATGTTTATGATCTCACCATTAGTAGGGATGGCCGAACAGACTGCGGTTGGGGTTCGGCCGTTCGGTTCGGCTGCGTTCGTTTCAACCATTCGTTTTGTCCGTTCGGTTCGGCTGCATTCGGTTTGTCCGTTTGGTTCGGTAGTTCGGCTAGTTTGCCGAGTTCGGGTTTGGCTGTTCGGTTCGGGCGTTCTGTTCAGCCATTCTGTTAGGCTGTTCCATTTGGCCATTCGGGAAATGTTGTCATGGGCATTTTTTTGTTTTTTATATGGTTTTTTATTGGGTTTTGTTTGGTTTTATTTTGTTTTTTATTTGTTTTTTTGGTTTTTATATGGGTTTGTTTTTAATATCTAATATTATATATATCTATCTACACTAAATCTAACAGCTATTAACTATTCTAAATACTATGAAATAAATGGATTATCTAATAAGTACACAGACCTACTCCTACAAACACTAAAACTAAATTACAAACGCTATCTCTATCACTAAGCTAACTCCTACAACTCTCTACTATCTATCTATCTATCTATCTATATATGGATATATATATGGATATATGGATATATATACATCCCATATATATGGGATGGGGGTGGAATCATAAACAGAAGAGGAGTCTGTAGTGAAATACATACATACTCAATGAGTCTGTACAGTGAAATGCATAACACAAGGTTCCAGTTTAAGGTTTAAGTTTGATTTCAGTACAAAACTGAAATGAAACGTAAAGCAATCTAAAAATCCTACTCAATGCCTGCTTTCAGGAACAGTGACTAGCTCAGAAGGTGTTGGGAAGGGGGGAGGCAGATAATTAGTTTTGTTTCTTGCAAGCCTCTCCACCCCTGGTGCCTGGAAGTCTGTTCCTCAGTGACTGACTACACCTCCCTGTCATGTTTGACCTTCCAGTGAACCTTTTTTTGCCACCCGAACTCACCCGAACGCAATCAGAACTGAAAGAACTGTTCAGCCATTTTGCCGTTCGGTGTTTGGTTTGTTCAGTATGTTCATGTTCGTGTTCAGTCATCCGAACATGCCAAATTCGGGCCGAACTCTGAACTTTCAAACCACGTTCGCCCATCCCTAACCATTAGGCCTTCTTTTTAAGCCTTATCTTGAGAAGTGTTCCAACCAGATGAGATCAGCAGAGGGAAGCACACATCATGGCCATTTCCTGACTAAGCCATGCAGTATGAACCTAATGCTCCTATTATTTCTTCATGCTTACTGAATCAGTTTCCTTGTCCCCTTATTGTCCTGTCTCATTTGCCTTTTTCTAATGATGATAAAAGTCTGGTGTAAGCCTTCAGAAGATACCTACCCTTGCAAAACTTCACTGTAACTGGTGTAGCAAGTGAGTCTCGTATAACAGGAACACCTAATTGGCTTGCTTGCCATAGCTATGTCTGTGGCTTTTTCCAGCAACTAAATTGCCATCATGAGAAACAGTAGCTGCAATTTTCTCCCTCTATCTTTGAATGTGCTTGTATTTCTTTTTCTGAAGGTAAAATGGCAATCTGTGACCTGTGACTCTATTCTTCTTTTTCTCTGTAGTTAACACACAATTTCCTGTTTGCATGCAGGTATGCAAAGAGATTGATGGTCACATACACCAATTCATTACCATCTCATCTTGAATCAATCTGGTCTCTGGGCACAATGGGAATTTTTGCACACATGTAAAAGTTCCAGATTTTTCAATCTTCTGGGTTTACAAGTCCACAAGTAAGTTTTGGATTCATTTTTCACACACTCACTTCCCTGAGTCAGTTCCTGGATGCATTCTTCACACAAACACTGCCCTGAGGCAGCCTAAAGTAGTCACAGTTGTAAACATGACAGACTGCCATGGAAACCAAGTGATAGGGATGGGCGAATGCGGTTTGGCAGTTCGGAGTTCAGCCCGAACTCAGACTGTTCGGATGACCAAACTCAAACCCGAACCCAAACGCGAACATACCGAACAAACCAAACACCGAACGGCGAAATGGCTGAACAGTTCGGTCAGTTCGGATCACTTTCGGATGAGTTCGGGTGCCAAAAAAAAGTTCACTGGAAGGTCAAACATTACAGGGAGGTGTCAGTCACTGAGGAACAGACTTCCAGGCACCAGGGGTGGAGAGGCTTGCAAGAAACAAAACTAATTATCTGCCTCCCCACTTCCCAACACCTTCTGAGCTAGTCACTGTTCCTGAACAGCAGGTGTTGAGTAGGATTTTTAGATTGCTTTAAGTTTCATTTCA
>QEPC01009232.1:382714-394926 GCA_003113815.1 Sphenodon punctatus | reverse complement strand
TAGGGCCGCGGCTGTGGAACTCCCTTCCGGAGGAAGCTCGCCTGGCCCCAAGCCTTTTGACATTTCGGCGAAACTGTAAGACCTGGCTGTTTGCCCAGGCCTTTGGGAGGGAGGGAGGGGGAGGGTAATTTTAATCCCCTGCCTATTTAGTAATTTATTGTTCCTAACCCTGTTTTGATGTTTTTATATTTATATTTATATTTTAATTGTTTTTAACTGTTTTTATTGTTGTAAGCCGCCCCGAGCTGCATTGCAGGAGGGGGCGGGATATAAGTTTGAAGAAATAAATAAATAAATAAAATAAATGTACATGTGACCTTTCCACCTCTCCCTCCACCCCTGTAGTGCCCTGGCCCCTCTAGTTCCCCCCCTCACACCACCCTCCCCCTCCCTCCCCGCCCCCTCCTCGTTTCCAGGGTCTGCCCTGTGAGGGCCCGGTGTGGGCCATGGATCTCTGGGAGCTCCCCTCTCCCCACTGTCTGTGTTCCCAGAAGTGTCCTAGACCTCCTCCAGGTCTGGCGGGGGGGGCATGGGGTGTGGGGTCAGGACCCAGGGGGCCCCTGTGGTGGCTGCACCCTCCTGAGGGTGGGGGGCACTGGGAGGCATATGCATGGCCCCTGAGGTTGCGGGGACATCTGGGGCACCTGATCAGGGGGCGGCGGCACCGAGGGGCCTGGCATGGGGCCCTGGGTGGGCAGGGTGCCCAGGGGCATGGTTGCCATCACATAGGTGCACATCGTGCTGGCGTGCAGGAGCAGGGAGGTCCCAATATTGTGGGACCTATCCATCTTCGAGAGTGCTCCCGCACCACATTTGTGATGGCCTGCTCCAGCCTCCCGAGAGCCTCCACCTGCCTGCTGTGCTCCCGGTGCTCCTGCCTCCACCCAGGCACACCTCAGCCTGGAGCTTCATGTCCCTCACCTCTGCCCACTCCAGAGACCACTCGATGGCTGCCTCCATCCAGTTCAAGGCCGTTATAATCCTCTCTCCCTGTTTCTCCACGGTCCGGATGATCTCCTCCTCCTGGTCCTCCCTCCTCCTGCGGACCCATGCCCGGTGCTCCCTCATGCGCTGCGATGGGGCCACGGGACCTGGGCATGCTGGCTGCTCGGGTTGCCCTGTGGGTATGGGAGGGTTAGTCCGATCCTGACCCAGGCCCCTGCCCCCTGGCCGCGATGGGGCAGGGGCCCCATGGGCCCCCGGGCGGCTCGCCAGGCCCCTCCCCACCCCCAGACCCTGGCCCCTCCTGGGGGTATTGGGGGGGCTGGGGCTCGGGCTGGGGTGGGCCCATCCATCCCCCCCTTGGCCCCTGACTCCGTGGGTCTGGTGCCTCCCCCCTCCAGGTCACCTGCTTACACTCGATGTTGGTGTCAGATTCTTCCGAGACCAGCCCCTCGGTGTGGGAGTGCTCCCCCATGGACCACTGGCTGAGGGTAATGAGGGTGTCAGTCTCGGAGTCTGCCTGCCTGGCCTGGGGGTGGGCGCTCTCCAGGCTGCTGTCCAGGGGGGCCTTCAGGTGCCAGGGGCCCCGGGGGCAATCCTCCTGGGGGTCCGGGGCCCTGAAGCTCATGTCTACCAGGGGGGCAGTGAGGGGAGGAGTTACCTTGGCCCATTCCCTGCCGTTGACCACAGCTCTCCCGATGAGCTGTGGGGTGACTATGGACCCCTTAATATGCAGGATGCGGTCCAGGGCATCATAGAATGGGGTGGTCCGGGCTCCGTGTTCGGACCGCCTATTATTGTCCCGGATGGCCTTGTACCCCCTCTTCAGCTTCTTGGCCTTTGAGCGGCACTGTGTGCTGATGCCACGCTGCCTCCATGTCCCGCACTATGTCCCGGTAGACATGCTCATTGCGCTGGTTGAACGTGAGCTCCAGCTGGTACTCCAGGGTCCCCCATATCCTTATGAAGTCCTGGGTCTCCTGGAGCCCCCACTGGCCCCCTCTGTGGTACGCCTTCCTCCCTCTTCTCCACTGTGGTTCATCCTCCTCCTCCTCCTCCTGCTCCTGCACCTCGACCTCCTCCTCCGCCCGGGCTGGTCCGGTGTCCTCCGGGGGCTCGTCCACCCGGGCGGTCTTCCGTGTTTGTGGTAGTCAGGGGGTGGAGGGTTTAGGGTTTGGTGCATGCCCTGACCCCTCGCAGGGTGGCCCCTTTTCCCTCCTTCCTGGTGGGAGCCCGGGATTGCCCCATGCTCCCTCCTGGTGCCCCTGCTCCCCTGCCCTTGTTTCCCCTTACCCGTTTCCTGGGTGCCTCCTCTGCCCCCATTCCGGATGATGTCCCTGGGGCGTCTTGTCCCACCTACTGCTGCGGGTGTTGTCCCTGCACCTCCTCCATGGTCAGCACAACACCCGGCTCCCCCTCCTCCACTCCCTCCATCGCTGCCACTGCCTCCTCCTCCTCCATCCTTGCTCTCTTGCCCACAGCTCTCTTCCGCCTCCCTCCTCGCTCCATCCCGCCACGCTTCCCTGCTACAGATTTCCCTTTAAATCTCCCTCCAGTGGTTGTGTTGTTGCTGGTTGCCTGGCAGCGACGCTGCGTGCATTGTCCACGGCTGGGGATCATTTTCTTTGTTTCGGCCCGGGGATTGGCGTCCAGACATTACTTTTTTTTGCTTCTCGGTGGGAATCTCTTTGACCATGCTTCCCAAACTTTTGCCCCGGGTAGCCCGGGAAGCGTGGTTGAAATTGACCCCATATGGGTATTAAGCGTGGTGAACATCTGGTGGCCACCTAATAGACTTTCAGGGCTCTTTGGCCCCGCCACAGGATTGAGCGTGGTTCACTGTGGTTGAGCATGATCTCATAACGTCTGAAAACACCCTGTGTTTTCCCACTGGTGGCAGCGAACATATGGACATGTCTATCTGCATAAGTAAGGAAAGTATGGAGCATATGCAAGAACCTGTATTATTCAATGCATTTTCCCCAATGTTGCCAAAGTTAATCTATAGTTTCCAATTAGGAAAGTGCAGTGAACACGGATCCTTGAGCGTATGTCAGTCCTTGCCTTCATTTAAATCTTCCATGTCAAAACGTAAGGGGTAATACTTTGCAGAAGGGTCACCTTGAGGTGGCACAGTATCCTCATTAGACAATTTAGCAGGAACTGAGAATATGAAGATAGCATCTCTCTCTCTCTCTCTCTCTCTCTCTCTCTCTCTCTCTCTGTGAAGCATTCAATTATCATCCCCCCCCCCCCACAATAACTGAATGAACATTATGCTAGCAGTTTAGAGTCCACAATGCAACACCAGGGAAGAAAGCAAGGACACAATCATTTGATTTTAAAATGTCACACTCTTTATTTAACTTTAACATGAAAATATTCAGGGAAAGGGCACAAATGTCCACTCTGTAATAAAGTCTCGTCCAGTAGTGCTTAACATTAACATTAGGAGGCCAAGGTACAGCTCAGGTTCCACCTCCTTTGCATGAATTTGAAAACCAAACTACCACAATCCCCATTTCTAAGACACCTGGCTTGGATGGGAGGGGAGCAGGTATGTGGGGTTTTTTTGTTCCACTGGGTTCCTTTAGTGGGGACCCAGGATCAGAGGATATTGATGTGCCACACTGATTCAGGACTGTACTGCACCGATCCTGCAGATGAATTAGCCACACCAACTTTGGCCCCTGTGGAGGAGAGAGTGTTGGACTGCAACTGATGCCCTTGTGGTACCCCCCTACCCCATCTCATAAGGTGCTGTATCCTCCCTACAATCCTCCAACTGGACCACTTAGTGCGACAACTTCAACAACAAAGAGACGTTTTTCCACTGAATGCAAACAAACACTGTGGGGGAAGTGGGGAAAAAAAAGTTTCCTCTTGGTCAGTCAGAGGCAACTGGAAAATTCCTTCCTGTCCCCCTAAAAGAATTCGTGACCTGCTAAAGTTCACAGTGTGGCAGTATCTAGTTTTGCGAGGGTGGGTGTTTTCTAGTGTGTCCAGCTCCTTCTAGATCTCCATAATGGAGAGCTTGCTGGTGATCCTAAGAAGGGCACCAGGAAACCCCGCGAGGCAAGGCTTCCTTTCATACCACAAACGGAGGTTGTTAGGCAACCTTCACCAGGCTGCTTTCCCCCTAAGGGGAGCTGGACAAAGGTCACTCTCCCCTGATTGAAGAGGGAGAGTGAGCGTAGCATTCTATGCAGTATTTTTGAAATTGAGAACAGGGCCTTCAAAAGGAGCCATAAATTGCTCTTTTACAGCAATGATGAATAAATCCCTAAGTATTCCAAACTAAGTTGGCCTGCACAGCAGAAGCTCTTGAAGTTATGAAGATTAAGGCAATTTCTACAGATCCTCCAAAGAAAGTCACTTTAATTCTCAGAACAAGGTTAAGAATAGTATCTTGGATTTATAATGTTGCTCTGACCTTGGAGGAGATTGCAGTGTATTCATTCCATGTAGGCTGCCTTTTCCCCACAGCTGCAATGTCCACCCTTGATTTCTTCCAGTAACATTTCTCTCTAAATTGCGTTAAAACTAAATCAGCTGCAAATCTCAAATTACAAATTGCTTAAGAACTAATATTAACTCCTACATTTGTGGAGGCTCATGTCTTTTACATCGCAGCTTCTCCACATAGGGCAGGCAAATCAGAGGACAGCCTGTATCCCAATCTCACACCTACATTTTTAAATCAGTGAATTAACTCTCTGTCCATTTGATACAGGTGACTGGTTGATGGCTTGATGTTGTTAAAGAAGAAAAATATAAAACTACAGGATGTGATTGACTTGGATAAAAGGTGAGAGGAAAATGCAACCCTAACTACCCTCAGTGAGTGAAAACAAATGTGTAGACGGCGGGGTGGTTCCCTGGCCAAGAGCGGGAACTTGTGGCTGCCGCTCCCAGGATTGGGGAAGGGCATCGAACAAACGTGTAGACCCGCGTTGTCCCGGAGTGGCCCATGTGGATTTTCCCTGAGGACTCATCCTGGGCCAGCTGCCTATTGGTGACTGAGGGTCGCAGGGGTGAGAGAAACTGGTGTCTGGGGAGGTTATCTTCATGAAATTGCCTACACTGGTGGCTGTGAGGTGCCCTTGCAGGTGCTCTATATCTAGGTATTCTAGAGCTGTAGAAGCCAGAAGGTGTGTTACTTTGGTAGGAGGGTGCAGTGGTGAAAGAAGCTGGTGACTGTGGGAGGTGGTATTCATGTAGTTGCAGCTGCCTACCCGCCCTGGGGAAGTCGCAGGCCAACGTCTGGTGTTGGGGGAACAATCAAGTGGGCGAGTCCCAGGCCATGGTGGGCCACAACAAGCCACAGTCACATCTCTTTTTACTCATTGTCTGTAATCATGCTACGCAACTGATGGAAGAGAAGAATATCTAAATTCCAGCCTGTGACACTTGAATTACAGGTCAATACTACACATTTCTCAGGACGAAGCAACCCTTTAAAACTATTTGTCATTATTTGAATTCAAACTAATTTAAAAGTACATATTGCTAATCTAAATTATGTCTGGACACATCTGCAATCTGGATGAATGCTAAATTAATGAATGTAATGGTTCTCTTTTCCCATGCCATTAAACAAGAGTTAATTCAAAAAGCAATTTTACAAAATTACTCCAAGAACTAGTACTACAAAAAGGTTTTACTAATGCCCTTTAGGCTATTACTACCCATGAGGGGCTTTCTTCCAATGTCCAGCCAGTTAATATGAGAAGGCATCATTTTGACCTGCTAATGTTTTCTGGTACTTGAGAGCTCCGTAATGGATGCTATAGAAATGCCTGTGGGGAGGCTGGGGCAAGGTTGTAGGTAAAGGCCAAAATTGTATTTGTTTGTCTGGTGGGTATAGAGATTCCTGGCAGTTGGTTGGTATGTGGTGGCATTTTTCTGGAAATAGCGCGTTTAGATTTTCAAGGACCAGCAGAAAGGGGGGTAGGGGTGGCAAGGGGGCATAGCTCAAGTGGTAAGAACACATGCTTTGCATGTATAAGGTCCCAGGTTCAATCCCCAGCATCTCCACCTCAGGACCTCTGGTAACACACCCGGGGGAGGCCTGTGCTGGGGGCTTGGAGAGGTCTCAGGTAGCACGCCACGATGGCCTCTGCCAGAGACCCTGGAAGAGTCAGATTTGGACCCAAATTTGAAAGCCCTGCTGCCATATCATGTTGTGACAATACTGGGCTAAGATAGACCATTGGTCTGACTCAGTCAGGCAGTTTAATAATAAATAAGTAATAATAAAAATAAATAAACTGAAGCCTCCACTGTGTCAATTAAAATCAAGCAAAGAAAAAAGCAGGTACATCACATTAAGAAAGGATAAGTATAAGTTTTAAACTGAAGGGTGACAGGAACCAACAAGAAGGCGGGACAGGTGCTTGGTGCCTGTTCTCCTCTCCCCCCACCCCCAGGCAGAGAGTGTGGTGGTTCATGATCAGAGGGCCCTCGGCTTGAAGCTGTTGCTGCTTAACATGAGGTCAGTTGCTAATAAATCATCAACAATCAGGGAATTGATCCTAGATTGTGCAGCTGACCTTGTGTGTATTACAGGGCCTTTTTGGTTGACCTGGTGGCACCTGGGTACTCCATAAACCACCAGCCACGGCCGGAGGGACAGAGGGAGGGAGGAGGGCCGGTGTAGTCATTATCTTTAGGGTTTCTTGGTCCATCAGGAGGTATCCAGTGCAGTTAATGGCAGGTTGTAAGGGTCTCCATCTTGTAGTTGGAGGGTTATGGAGGCTCTGACTGGCACTGCATGTGCTGCTATTTATCTAAATAATGGTTGTCAAGGGGACAACTTCAATTGCTTATAAAATTGGGGCCCTTTAGCAAATTGTCCTGTAGTTTGGTAGAGACGGCAGGGAAGTTGTGGGATACATTCTGCCAAATGTCTTTTCAACAGGATGGAAAATTAAAATGTTACATTCAGAAATGTATTTTCAAGTTAATAGCTTATAACATCAGGACTTTTTATCCAATCTTTTTTGAAATTTTGTAGGTTTGGTACACTAATGGAGGGACAAACATCCAAGATTTCATATAAATTGGTTCGAAGATTCCCCCACTCATGCTGATGATCGCTTTCTTTTATCTCGTGTTCTCTAGGAACTGTTCTGTCTCCGATCTCTCCTTTGATCCTATCTGACCATTTCCTTGCCTCTTTCAACCTCTCCCACTGCTCTTCCTCTTCCCAATCTCCCCATCCCTTCCACGATCTGCAGGCCATTGTGCCCCAGGACTTTGCCTCCTCCCTCTTCTCCCCTCAGTCCTTTCCTCCTCCTCCCCTGATTCTGCTATCTCCACCTTCAATCCTCTCTCACCTTCACCCTCGACTCCCTTGCCCCCCTCTCCTCCCACCCAGCTCACTCCTGTAACCAACACCCTTGACTAACCCCCAACATTCACCAACTCCACTCCTGAACCCAGGCTGCTGAACACCTCTGGTGCAAATCCCACTACCGTGCTGACTTCCTCCACTTCAAATTGTGTCTCTCATTGATCAACTCTGCTATCTCCCTCCCTAGACAGCAGTACTATGCCTCATGCATTAAGTCCTGCTCCCGGAACCCTTGCTGCCTCTTTTCCACCTTTGACTCCCTTCTCAACATCCAACACCCCCTGTCCTTCTCCTCCATCTTCTCTTTCCACTTAGGATCTTGCTCTCTTTTTTACCTCTAAAATTGACAAGATCCGCCTGGATATCGCTTCCAAGTCCTCTCTCTCTACCACTCCCCCCCCTCTCCCTCTCCCTCCTCCCCCACCTCTCTCCTGTCCTCCTTCCCTCCCACCTCCCTTGAGGAAATCTCCTCCCTGCTCTCCTCTTCCAACCCCTCCACTTGCCCCCTGGATCCCATTACTTCCTGCCTCCTGACCTCCATTGCTTCTACTGTCGCCTCTCTCCTCATGCACATCGACCTCTCCCTCTCTACTGGCTCCTTCCCCTCTGCCTTTAAACACGCCAATGTCTCCTCCATCCTCAAAAAGTCGACTCTGGATCCCTCTGAACCCTCTAATTACCGTCCTGTATTGCTCCTCCCTTTTGCTTCCAAACTCCTGGAATGGGTTGTCTACTCCCATTGCCTCGACTTCCTCTCCACCAACTCCTCTCTTGACCCCCTCCAATCTGGCTTCCGGCCCCTTCAACCCACTGAAACCACTCTGGCTAAGATCACCAATGATCTTCTTGTGGCTAAATCCAACCACCTTTATTCTATTCTGGTCCTCCTTGATCTCTCTGCTGCCCTCCACATTGTTGACCACTTGCTCCTGCTTGAAACATTTCACTCCCTGGGATTCCGGGACTCTGTCCTCAACTAGTTCTCTGCCTACCTTTCTGACCGCTCCTTCAATGTATCTCTTCCTTACTCCTCCCCCTTCTCCTCCCTACCCTTCTCGGTTGGGGTTCCCCAAGGCTCTGTCCTTGGCCCTCTCCTCTTCTCTATCTACACCAGTTCCCTAGGCAAACTCATTGTCTTGGCCAGTTTCCAATACCATCTATATGCTGACAACACTCAACTGTCTCTCTCCACTCCATCCCTCTCCCCCTCTGTCCAAGCTTATCTCACCAACTGTCTTCCGGATATCTCCTCCTGGATGTCTCAACGTCAACTCAAACAGAACATGGCTAAATCTGAACTCCTTATCTTCCCTCCCAATCCTTCATCTCCCTCTTTCCTGTCAATTGCCATTGACGAGGTCTCCATCCTCTCCGCCCCCCAAGCCCGTAGCTTGGGCTTCATCTTCGACTCACACCTTACCTTCAAACCCTATATTGACTCCGTGGCCAAATCCTGTCATATATCCCTCCACAACATTGCTAAGATCCACCCTTTTCTCTCTGTCTCCTCTGCCAAAACTCTCATCCACGCCCTAGTCATCTCACGCCTCGACTATTGTAACCGCCTCCTCACTGGCCTTCCACATTCTCACCTTTCTTCCCTCATATCTGTTCAAAACTCTGCTTCCAGGATCATCCACCTAGCCCGTCACTTTGACCATGTGCAGCCTCTCGGCTCTTATCTCCACTGCTCCCCCTTCCTGAGCGTATTCTGCACAAGCTCCTCATCTTCACCTACAAAGCCCTTCACAACCTCATCCCCTACCTTTCTGCCCTGATCTCCCTTTGAACCCCTGCTCAAGCACTCCGCTCCTCTTCTATCCCATCCCTCACCCTCCCACACTTCCCCTGACCCCCAACTGCCTTTGTCCCTTCTCCCTCACTGCCCCACATGCCTGGAACTCCCTCCCTGCTGACATACATCTTTCCCCCTCCCTTCGTACCTTCAAATCCCCCCTCTAAACCCACCTCTTCTGCTCTGCCCTTCATAACTCCTTTTAACCATCCCCACCCAGGATTATCCTCTACTTGTTATCTGAAAACTCCCAGTGTACTGTAACCAAACCAAGAACATGTACCCGAGTTCTGGCATCCTCATGATTGTTGCATCCCTTGTCTCTACCTCTGTTCCCCCTTCCCTGTATCCTCTCCTCCTGTCTTAGATTGTAAGCTCTTGGGTAGGGACTATGTCTTTCTTATTCTCTGTAAAGTGCCAGGTACATTTCTGGTGCTATAATAAATAATAATAATAATAATAATAATATAAAAAAGTGTAGCCAGGAAAATGTATGGAGCTTTTCTTAAAATCACAACATTAAATTGCTTCTAAACTCAGTCTCCCTTATCCAATGTTTTGAAAACTGGTACTCATAGTGCCCTTTGTTGGGGTACAATCTCCCCAAGTTTCATCAGAATTTAATAAGGAACAAAAAAAGTTATAGCTGGAAATACGTTTAAGTGTTTTCCCATTATTTCAAAAACAAAAATGTGTTTTTGTTTTTATTTTTATTATTATTATTAGTCATTTTTGTTGTTATAATAACAAAAATGAAAATCAAAATGTTTGTTTTTCTTATCATAATAATAAAAATGACATGCACACCCCTAGTATTTAACTTGATTTATCATAAACCATAAAGACAGTAGGTATATTTAACATCTGAAATATATTGATACGGGGCAGATGAGAAAGGTGGTGGCAATTGCTAGTGGGATAAAAGCTAGAAGGAGCATTTCATGTTTAAAACTTTAACATGTAGTGTGGGATCCAGGTGGAAGTACGGTAGACACAAAAAAGAACAGCTTATGCTGCTGCTGCATATTTGAAAAGACAAGGCAGGGAAAAGAGGTATTGAAAAGACAACACAAATATGCACTGACATATGCAATTCAACTACCTGAGCCTGTGCAGTGACGGTGAGAGAGATAAGAAAGATACTACAGTGAATGCTGGTGATGGCAGTGGGGTGGCAGTGTGGTACCCTCCAGAGCATGAGAGAAGATAGAGGAAAATTCAATCTTGTCCCACTCCAGCAGACCCAGCTTCCCCCGGACCCTACGCCAACCCTTAACATACGGAATGGCAATCAAAATTGAATACAGTGCCCATAGAACCTGGACTCAAATTCAACTGATCTTGAGAAAAGGAAAACCCACACACATATTGCTCTCTCCCTCTGATACAGTCAAAATCAAAAACAATTAAAATGTGCTAGTCATATGACTTAGTAAAGTTCTGCATAAATACTCACAGATATCAACATTTTCAGCAGCACATCAGTGGAAGTAAAGTGAGGTGATGAGTAGGTTCGCCAACAGAAGGAGATAGACACAGTCTCTGGTCTATCTCAGTTCAGAATCTATGTAACAATCACAGTAAATTACTACTTGATATATACTATAACTTTCTGATTGCACTCTGGCACAGCCCGGCAGCTGCCCTGCAACTTCTTAAAGTGGGAAGGGAAAGAATAAAAAGATGGAGACACAGCTTCACCTTATATGAAACAACCTTGTACAAAAAGGCTGACCGAAATTCAAATTGTCCAATCACAACACTAGTCATCCAAAACCAAAACATGAAAAGAAAAATGAGCCATGCAAGTTTTGATGCGGAACAGCAAGAAAATAATGATAAAATCAATAAACGTTAGAAGTGTATTAGAGAGGATATGTGATGAGCCCCCAATTCCTGAATTCCCACACGCATGTCCCGTCAGCATTGGTAGAGAGAACGATATAGAATGGATACATTTTGTTGAAGGACTTCTTATTGCACCATGGAAATTTTTTAATGATATACAGATCAGGGAGACGATTTACTTTTGCAACATATGTCGGTGAAATGAACCCATGACAAAACAACAAATATGCTGTGAGTACAAAAATGTGGTGTATTGGCAAAAGCCATTGGCTGTGCTATGATTCAACATATGCAGCTGCCGCTAGGTATTCAATGCATGTCACATCTGATGGAATGAGTGAGAATACAGGTTTTCCTGTGTTTGCGGAAGTTTCAGCACTACCAAGCATTTATTAGATCTAGAGCAGAACTGGATGCATTCATATTGGGTGAAAATACATGATGCTAACTCCACTTTTACATTTCTTATGCATTTTGCAGGGTTGCATAGGGCACCAATACAGCCGTGCAACATGCATAAGAAATGTTAAAACAGTGTTAAAGTGGCGTTAGCATCATGTCTGTTTTCACCCATTAACACCCAAACCCTTGTTACTCTATTGATGACACACCCTTTGTACGTACTGGCACATGGGCAGTCTGCCCTAGAGTAAGATCAGGACCAAGGCCATGAATTGAGGCAATCAATGAGGGAGGACAATGCAAGAAGCAAAGTCATTATGCAGGCCAGAGGGTCAGAACCAGGAATCAGTCTGAACAAACAACTATGTTTTTTAAACCTTAAAAGGGGATAGAGATAGCATTAGTGGTTTAGTTTTAGTGTTTGTAGGAGTAGGTCTGTGTACTTAGATAATCCATTTAGTTCATAGCATAGTTAACAGCAGTTAGATTTAGTGTGTGTATATATATATACTGCTTTAGATAATCCATTTAGTTCATAGCATTTAGAATAGTTAACAGCAGTATATATATATATACACACACTGAATCTAACTGCTGTTAACTATGCTATGAACTAAATGGATTATCTAAGTACACAGACCTACTCCTACAAACACTAAAACTAAACCACTAACGCTATCTCTATCACTAACCTAACTCCTGCAACTAACTATCTATCTATCTCCCCATCCCATATTGTCAGGCTCCGAGGTATGGAGCCGTGGGGGAAACCAAGGAGGGACAAGGAAGGCCAGAATTACCAGGTTCCAGGGGACGGAACTGGGGAGAGGGAAACAAAGAGGGAGGAATCTAGGCCTGGACACCGGGGGG
>QEPC01009232.1:357838-374595 GCA_003113815.1 Sphenodon punctatus | reverse complement strand
GTAACCAAGCCAAGTACGTGCACTTGAGACCTCGCATCTTCATGAATGTTAGACCCCTTGTCTCTCCCTCTGTTCCCCTTCCTAAGTCTCTCGCCCAGCTCCTGTCTCTCAGATTGTAAGCCCTAGGGACAGGGACCGTGTCTATTTTATTACTTTGTAAAGTGCCAGGTACACCGCTTGTGCTATATAAATGTTCGTTAATAATAATAATAAGAAGAAGACACAAGGCCACAGGGAACGCAATAGGACACAGAGCTCCGGGGACACACAGAGGCAATTGGGCACAGAGCTCCGGGGATGCACAGAGGCAATGGGGCAGAGAGCAATGGGGGTGGGGAGGAAACACCAAGAAACAGGGAACAGAGCTCCAGGAAAGCACAGAGCAATGGGGAACAGAGCTCCAGGGGAGCACAGAGCAACGGGGAACAGAGCTCCAGGGACATACAGAGCAACAGGGAAGCACAGAGAAACAGGGAACAGAGCTCCGGGGATGCACAGAGCAATGGGGAACAGAGCTCCAGGGACTCACAGAGCAATGGGGAACAGGGCTCCGGGGACGCACAAAGCTCCAGGGATGCACAGAGCAATGGGGAGCAGAGCTCCAGGGAAGCACAGAGCAATGGGGAACAGAGCTCTGGGGAAGCACAGAGCAATGGGGAACAGAGCTCCGGGGAAGCACAGAGGCAATGGGGCACAGAGCAATGGGGGTGGGGGGTGGGGGGGAAACACCAAGAAACAGGGAACAGAGCTACAGGAAAGCACAGAGCAATTGGGAACAGAGCTCCAGGGGAGCAGAGAGCAACAGGGAACAGAGAGCAACGGGGAACAGAGCTCCGGGGATGCACAGAGCAATGGGGAGCAGAGCTCCAGGGAAGCACAGAGGAATGGGGAACAGAGCTCCGGGGAAGCACAGAGCAATGGGGAACAGAGCTCCAGGGAAGTACAGAGCAATGGGGAACAGAGCTCCGGGGATGCACAGAGCAATGGGGAACAAGTCTATGGGGGAGAACGCAGAGCACAACAGGGAGGGCAAAACTAACCATACACCTGAATGGCCAACACAAAAGGGAAAAAGTGCTGGCTCACGACTCTCACATGTACACCGGAACTCACAGGCACACTGGGAAAGGGAGTCTCACTGACACAAGCAGGAAAAGGTAGGGTGCACAAGACATCACACAGGAACTTGCACACAAGGGGTAAAAGCAGTTGCTCCCACAGCTTCCCGCAGTCACTCCATGGCATAAATGCTCCTTGTGGTCAATCAGGAAGCTGGGAGGCAGGACTAGGGAAACAGGGCACAGCTGGGGATGGACGTGGCCACACAGGGGGCAGAGCCACAGGGGAGGACACAGGGAACGAGGACTAAGCCACTACCAGCAGCTAAGATAGCACCAGCCCTTAAGGTGGTGCTTCCCAACTTTCCAGGACTGGGGGTTCAAGACCCAGCCCTGACAGTACTTAAGGAATAAGGATTGGGTGGTAGGGAAGTTAATAAGGGATATTAGATATATAACATCTAGAGAGCTAACACAGAGTGAAGCAGCCCAGCTTATATTAAAGGTTGCAGTGCCCTCCCCCAGAGCCTTCCTGATTTGTTCTGGGAGGCATTGAGGAATCACAGGGTGCCATTCAACTGGTGGGATCTGCTTCCGCTGCTCATTGCTCCCAGTTCAAGAGTTCAAAACTGTTTTTGGCTCTGAAATGTCTGCTCCCTCCTTCCCTCTCCACATTTACCTCCAAAAAAAGCACCTGCCTGGCTGCCAGGCAATAACAAAAAACAATAATGACTTTTGTTATTGTTATTGATTTTGTTATTATTTTTTGTCATTTTTGTTATTGCAGTAACGATAACGAAAATGGCAAGTTTAGTTTTCATTACTAATATAACAAAAATGGCATGCACTCTCCTAATACAGCTTTCCAATCACAAAAAGGAAATGGGGAAGAGTTCATACTAAACTCTTAAAAAGACCCTCTTGTGTGTGTAATGCTTTAAGAATGGGTGGCAGGTTGCGAGTCGGAAAGAATATTTGACACCTGTTCCCTTAATTTTCAACAACCGGATACAAATGTCTTACTTCTGATTACAAAAGAAATCTCACAGATTTACATCACTACAGATATCATCCATAAACCCACCAAAAATGGCCGCCTCTGCTTTTTCCGCCAGCTAAGAATCATTATTTTAAAATTAATTATAGTATTTCTAATTGTTAGACATTTCAATAAATAAAATAAAAATAATAATAATAATAGTAAGTAGCATTATTTGAAAAAGTAATTGGAGGTTACTTCGTGGCTGGATAATAACCATATCTTGGGTTAATGAACACCTTTGGCCTTGGAGTTTATTAGCCTACAATATGGTTATTACCTTGCAAACAAGGCACCCTCAAATTATCATAATAAACTCTCCACTAGTGCCTTAGTAAAAAAGAGCATGTCATGAATACTTTTCTCTCTATTGGGAGTTTTGCCCTATGGTTTTATTTTTCTGAAGATGGAATCTGTGCACCAACAGTCAGTTTATTGGAGCATCACTAATTTGCATATCTCATTTTAAGCTGGGCCAATTGCCACTGAAAATGCCTAGCTTCCTTATTAGTCATTTCTTATTTTCTTGAAGGAAGAATCTATTTACATAGTAACATTCTCTGGAACTGGGGGAGCGGGGAATACTAATCTGACTGAGATGCGAAGGAAGGAAACACGAACACCCAAGTTTGTAATGTGTCATCACAAGGTGTGGACTCTCTGTCATGTATGATGAAGTTTCACAATTAAACTAGCACACCTCCTGGTATTTTAAGCAACGAGAGGTAGTTTCTTTCCACTGGTCACATTTGCAACTGCCTTGCCTATAACAAAACACCATAACTCTGATTGTTTTGCAAGGATTACATTGCTTGCTTGCCAAATTTTCTACAAAGACTGAACACAAAAAGAAAAGTTTTAGAATGAATTTGCATGTGCCTATTGCCCTGGGGGGAAAAACCCCTCCAGTCACTGAAAATTACTCAAGTAATGAAAATCTTATTTACATGATTATCCCCTAAGGTTAAATGTTATCCCTTTAGGGTTGTTTTTGTTTGTTTGTTTGTTTGTTTAAACTTCTTGCAATGACCAGTAACATTAAAGCACATGCCACTATATCCTGAACTGCTTATGTGCTTATTTTTCTTCAATAAACAGTTTAAAAGTACTGAATACAATACTGCTGCTTAGAAGTATAGAGGCATTAAAAATGCTGAAATAGTTGGATGCATTACTAATATTTAAGGAAGTAGCCAATTCAGTATGCAACAGTATTCCCTCTGAATCACAGCATGATGCTCAAGCTGTTAGCGCTAGTGATACCCATTAGTGGCAAGTAGAGTCCTGTTCACTTAACCGGGATTCATATTGGCACAAAAGACTAATATCAGCATTAATCAGCTCGAGGATCATGCTATTAATTTACAACAAGTATCATACTATGTTGCTGTTGGAGCTGTAGTGTTGGCTGTTGTGACTTTCAGCACCATTGAAAACTAGGGCTGCATTCCCAAATTGGCCAATCTTACCTAACAGAAGAAGAAGATGGGAAGATATATGAAGTGAAATGAAAAGTTTCTTTCCTGGATAGAAACACTGCTAGGAACTTGAGTGGCCTACAGACAAAATTTCTGGGGTGATGAGCTGCACAGCTGGCAAATTAGCAATCTGGGTCATCTTTTATAGGCCGCACCATTAACTGAGAGGCCAAAACCCCAAGAAGGGAGGAGGAGCACTGTCAAATGGATCTCACTTTCAACTTCTTATTTTAACCTGCTAACCTGGCAGTGTAACCTCTTCTCTATTTCTCTCGGTTTGCATAATTCCTACAATTCCAGTAATATAGCCATTAAATCTAACTAACTAAATAAAACATTACCATTTATGTTTTTATCAAAACCCAAATGCACATCCCTAGTGATAACTAAACTCTTGAACACTAGTAGAGACAACATTATGCAGGAGTATAGCTATGTTGGAATGGACCCAATTGAATTAGATGGAATGGGGCCACCTTGTCCTCTCTCCCAGAGGGAAGGGATGCCAATGCATCAGTCCCAGTACACCTGCACCACTTGGTGGCTAGAGTGCCTATTAAAGATATCACAGAACTTTCATAAAATTAAGGGTTTATGACGGACACCCTGGCCAAAGTCCAGTAAGGGAAATTACATTCAGATTTTTCAAATTCCACCTCCTGCAGTTTCCCTTGGACAGGGTGTGTGGACATGTCCGGTCTCCAGCTCTGGAAGTAATTAGCTCAGGTCCACACACACACAAATAGTCAATTTTCTAGCACTTGCAGGGCACAAAATATTCAACCCCGGTAGGGGTAGCAGCAGTAATGCCTAGTGGCACTCTTTATAAGCTCTGGACAGGGCTGTCAGCCAAATCTCTTAAAGTCACCAATTTACTTGCCTCAGGGTCTAGCACTAAGCACCCCAGAGTAAGGCTTTAACACCCGCCCAGCCTCCACTTCTCCCCTTATAGCTGAACCCATTCCACCAGGCTTGTGGGGCTTCTCCCAAAATGTGGGTCCCCAAACATAAAATAAAACATTAAGTCTTTCCCCACTGGTATACAAAGAGTCCCTTTAAGCCCATATGTCATGTATTTCCTATTCAAGGTCTATATATTTTGGCCATCTGTGTTTTTAATGTATTAACTTTGAGTTTTATATGTTAACTTTCTGATTCAATGTAAGCTAATTGTGTTTTGAATAACTGATCCCTAAAATCAACTTCTGTGATTATAATGGCTCAAGCTGAAATCCTCAGCTACATTCCATTGAGTTTCTTTCCAAGTTCCACAAATGGACATTTGACTGTTGCCAAGGAAACAGCCAAAAGGCAGGCCATAAAATGAGGCCCCTCTGGTTAACTTAGATTTTCTTAGACAAGATGTCTGGAATGTTATCTCTAGGTGTCTAAGTGACAGATAGTACTATTCATAAAGTATCTCCAGACTAAGAAGGAGGATTTGTTAGTCTTTTTTAGCTAACGTATGTATATAATTTATGATTAGAATAATCTTTAAGTTCTGGTTATTCTCTCTCTCTAATCTGACAATTATCTCTGATAAAAATACAAGGTTTCTATTCAATATTAAACCTTGATAAACCTTGAAGGAAGTCAAACTCTGATTGGTTTCTTTAAGAGAACCAATTAGAATCCAGTGAAGGTGATGTCATTATGACACTAATTCAGGTAATGTGATCCTTCTAACAAGCTGCCTTTAAAGAGAGAGACAGCCTGGCTTTCCTCAGATTGAAATCCCAAATACCATTGGATTCCTTTCTCACTTAACATCATGACAGACTAAGGATGAATCTGGAGAAATATGTAATGTGTCATTCTTGATATCTTTGAGCCAATGAATTGTGCATATGTTAAGATTTTACAAGCTTTTTCTTAAGATAGAAATGTTTTAAGATCATGTAACTTTGATTGGCTATCAATACCATTCTATGTAAGCTACTGATACTTTCTATTTATATTTAAGTAAACTTTGCATATATTTTTATATTCCAAAAGTCTCATGTTCCTTTATTTATAAATGTATTGTCATTTTTACAATACTTGCTTTGCTAGCTAGGCATCAAAGTGAAGTGTAAACTCATATTGTACAATTTGGGAAAAAGTGTAGCCCAATTTAGTTTGATTAGTTCAGCTAAACTACAGAGCTCACTTTCCCTTTGTAATTTATGAGAAAAACGCAAAACATGACACATAGGCAACTTAAAGTCTTTAGGCCAGGTCCCAGGGCATCTCCTGGCTTCTTTTACACAGTTTCTTGTCTTCTTGCAAGGCGTCAAACAAAGTCTCGGACTTTCTTATGAGGCATGAAGCAAACAAGAGTCCCACCTTGAACTCCCACAATGTCTGCAAAGGTCCAGGCTGTGGGGTTGAAGGGTGGGGGGGAGTTAGACTTGCATCTTGCAGCTTTTAAACAGACTTGCTAGACTCATCAACCTTCCTCCTTGTGCTCTTCATCTCATCTTTCAAATTGCCTGCTTACTAGTTCCTCCCTGCTTATTTCTCTCTCCAGGAATTGGGCAGGATAATCATAGACTTCTCTTCAGCTTGCTAAAGCTGTGGGCTATAGAAACTACAGGGAGAGAAAACTGGTAAGGAGGTGAGAAATGCTTATGATGCTTTAAAAAAATCTCAAGGTGGACACTAGGAGTCAAACTCAACGTAAGTAGGAACCCGTGTTCACTGTGTTGTTTTCCCCATTGGCAGCAATGGGGAAAATGCAGTGATCTAGGACTGAAGCAAGAATACTTTCATTCTTGCAAGAAACTCACAAGAATCAAGAACCATTACCGAGATCCCAAGAAGATCTTGTTATCATTTTGAGACAATGTGAGATTCAGGAAAAAATTGTTTAAAACCTCTGCATGCAGAAAATGGCTACCGTGGCTATTTTGCACAAATACAGCACTTTCCCAAGGTTTTTGAAAAGGCAGCTGGTGTTCTCATGCTCAGAACCAACTGCCCTTTACCAAAATGGCCCCAAATGTGGAAAAGGGCCACACATGTTCAGAACGGACATGGTGGCCATTTTGTTCATGCACAGAGTGGGGTTTGTTTTTTGTTTTTTTAGAATATCACAGGAACAGGCTGAGAATCGGTCAATTCTCAGCTTGTTCTCATTCTTGGAAATCCAGAACCTGGTTAATGATATCTCGGATGATTACAATATAATACTACCTTGGATGATTGTCTCATACCTTTTTAACTTTGCATTTCCACTTGGGCAGGTTACCTGGATATTGTGTATCTTGACATGCTTTTTTGTACCATTTATGAATTTACTCCAACTATTTCCTTTTTAAAATAACAGCTAAACATGAAAAAAGTGGTTATTTCTTTTTCTTCTTTAAATCTACATACAAGAAACTACAATGATTTGTTTTGGTTCCTTCCCTAATAAGATATGAACTATTCATAAACTTTGTGGCTTGAAATATCTTCTGTACAGACACAAGGTTTTAAATATTCTCGCTGCACCTGCCTGTCAACTTTATGGTCTAATATTTATTTATTTATTTATTTATTTATTTATTTATTTATTATATTTGTATCCCACCCATCCTGCTTCTGGCAGCCCTGGGTGGCGAACAACAAATATAAAATACAATTGCATAAAAATCTATTAAAATAACATTTATATACATTATATACAAATTAATATTAACAAAAACCTACAACTGGGAAAATAAAACCACCTCTCCCTACCCCTCTCCCTTGCCAAACGCCTGACCAAACAGCCAGGTCTTACAACCACAGTGTAATTTGGCCCAGTAGACTTTTGGCAGCCAGTACAGCACTTAAAGCACTGGTGTTATATGCTCTCTGCAACCCCTTCCCATAAGCAAACAGGCCACCACATTTTGCACCAGTTGCAGCCTGCAGGCCAGCATCAAAGGCAGCCCCACGTAGAGTGCATTGCAATAGTCTAAGCTTGAAGTGATAAAGACATGGATGATGGAAGCAAGGTCAGAGTCTGAGATATAAGGCCAAAGCCATTGGACCAGATGTAATTGCTGAAATGCACTCCCCATCACAGCTGCCACCTGAGCCTCCAGGTGGAGCTGCAGATTCAGGAGCACTCCGAGACTATGAATTTGGGAGACCAAAGAAGGGTGGACCCCATTAATGACAGGACACTTCACCACTCGCAGGCCCCCGAAATACTTGCCCACCAACATCACCTCCATCTTGTCAGGATTCAGATTCAGATGGCTCGCCCTCATCTAATCCCCCACAGTCATCAAACACCGGGTAAGCACCCAGATCACCAGGCCCAGGTCTGATGAAAATGAGAGGTAGAGTTGGGTGTCATCAGCATACCGGTGACACCGCACATTTTCAATGCCCATCACGACCTCCCCCAGCAGCTGCATGTACACGTTGAACAAGAGGGGGGACAGAATGGAACCTAGTGGGACTCCACACATGAGGTCCCCGGGAGAAGATGTACAATCCCCCAGGACCGTTCAGTGAGTTCTTCCAGCCAGGAAAGAGTAGAAGCATTCTAAGACAGTTCCACCCACCATGGCACAGTCTCACAGGCAGCCCACCAACACCTCATGTTCAACAGTGTCAAACACAGCCTACATAGGATCAACAGGGTCTGTCGACCCTGGCCATAGCCAGGTGGAGATAATCGAACAGGGCCACAAGCATGGCCTCAGTGCCATAACCTGGATGAAAGCCAGACTGCAAGGGATCCAGAAACTCAATGCAATTGAGATGCTTCTGGAGCTGCCGAGCCACCGCCCACTTAATAACCTTCCCTAAAAAGGGAAGGTTAGGAGACTGACCGATAGCTGGCCAGGGAGTCAACATTCAAAGATGGCTTCTTAAGCAGGTGTGTGACCATTACCTTCTTCAAACACTCCGGCACCATACCCTCTCTAACAGAGGCACTTGACTACTCCAGCCAGAAATGACCATAAAGTCTACTGGTTGGCTTTTACCAGCTAGGACGGGCACAGATATAACTCACAAGTGGTGGCTCTGACAGTCCCAATCACATCCACAAAATCAGTGGACTCCACCTTCTGAAATTGATCTCATAAAACTGCACAAGATGGGGCATTCATTACCTCTAGTTCTATTATTGCTTCAATTTTTGCACCAAAGTTTGTTTATTTATTTATTTATTCCATGTGTACCCCGCCCCTCCTGAATACAGCTCAGGGCGGCTTCCAACAATAAAATACATAATATAAACAATTTAAAACACATAAACAATCCACTATCAAATATTACATAAAATAACAGGGCCCAGCATACATAAAACAATAAATAGGATAGGGGAGATAAAAAGACCCACTACACCCTCCCCCCCCCTCCCCAAAGGCCTGGGCGAATAACCAGGCTTTGCACTTTTTATGAAATATCAAGAGGCTTGGGGCCAGGCGAGCTTCCTCTGGGAGGGAGTTCCAAAGGCGCAGCCCCGCCACCAAGAATGCCCTCTCCATTGTGGTCCCCCACTTAACACGGGGGACTTCCAAGAAGGCACCCCTGGTGGACCAAAGGAGCCACTCCGGGGCACGGAGGGTGAGGCAGTCCCTGAGGTATGAGGGGCCGAGACCGTGCAGGGCTTTGTAAATCAATACCAGCACCTTGAACCTGGCTCGGCACGCTATCGGCAGCCAGTGCAGAGCTCGGATCACGGGTGTTATGTGCTCCCGATGATCCGTCCCTGAAAGGAAGTGGGCCGCCGCATTCTGCACTAGTTGCAGCCTCCGAACCAGGCACAAGGGAAGCCCCACGTAGAGCGCGTTGCAGTAGTCCAGCCTAGAGGTGACGAAGGCATGGATGAGAGAGGCCAGGTCCGGGCCAGAGAAGAACGGATGCAGCCTCAGCACCAGATACAACTGGCAAAAGGCATCCTTTGTGACTGCCTCCACCTGCTTCTCTAGGCGGAGCACCGCATCCAGCACCACCCCCAGGCTCCGGACCGGTTGAGCTATAGGAGGGCGAACTCCCCCAATAAGGGGGGCCAACACCTACCTCACTCTCAGCCACCACCATCACCTCCGTCTTATCGAGGTTAAGCTTCAGTCTGCTCTGCCACATCCATTCCGCCACGGCCTCCAGACACTGGGAAAGCACCGAGATAGGAAGGTCTGGGTCCATTGAAAAAGAGAGGTACAGCGGAGTATCATCAGCATATTGGTGACAACGCACCCCGAAACCTCTCACGACCTCCCCCAGGGACTGCATATTGTATATTAAACAGTAATGGAAACAGAATGGAACCCTGCGGAATGCCGCATGATAAGGCGCGGGAGCAAGATGTCTCCTCCCCCAGCACCACCCACTGGCTTCTCCCCGAGAGGAATGAATGGAACCATTCCAGAACAGTCCAATCCAGACCCCCCAGGTCATGCAGCTGTCTTAACAGCAGCCCATGGTCCACGGTAAAAAAAGAGGCTGAGAGATCTAGCAGGATGAGAAATGTTGAACATCCTGCATCCATCTCCCAGTGGAGGTCAGCTGCCAAAGCCACCAATGCTGCCTCAGTGCCATAGCCGGGGCAGAACCCATATTGAAACGGGTCCAGGAAACCAATGCTATCTAGATGCACCTGGAGCTGAAGTGCCACCACCCCCTCAATAACCTTCCCTAAAAAGGGAAGGTTAGAGACAGGATGGTAACTGGCAAGGACATCCACGTCCAATTATGGTTTCTTCAGCAGGGGGCGCACCACAGCCTCCTTGAGACTGGGTGACAACCTCCCCTGTTGTAAGGACGCGTTCACTACCCCCGCCAGCACCGTCCCCAAAGTCTCCCTGGAGGCTTTCACCAGCCAGGATGGGCATGGATCCAGTTCACAACAAGTGGCCCTCACAGACCCCAAGACATCCACCGCAACGGCCGGTGTCACTTCCTGAAACTCCCCCCATAAAGATGGACCAGACGGGACCTCCACCACCTCACGCTCTCTACCTACTGCCTCCAATCCAGTGGCAAAGGCGCTCTGAATCCGAGCAATCTTGTCTGCGAAGTAGATGGCAAACTCCTCACAGTGGGCTTGGGACACGTCCCCATACAGGTGGAGCGAGGCCGGACTAACCAACCCCTGCACCACCCGAAACAGCTCTGCCGGACGTGACTTTGCAGATGCTATGAAGACAGCAAGGAACTCCTTCCTTGCTTCCCTGACAGCCTCCACATAGGACCGCAAATGGGCCCTATGCAGAAGTCGGTCAGAGTCAGAGCGAGTACACCGCCAGCGTCGCTCCAGCCTCTTGCCTACTTGCTTCATACACTGCAGCCCCTCAGTAAACCAAGGGGCTCTGCGGTGATGAGACCAAGGCAGAGGGCGTCTCGGAGCCACCCTGTCCATGGACTCCTCCAGCAAGATGTTCCAAGAGTGGACCAGCTCATCAACAGAGTGACTGTCCAGGTCAAAGGTTAATTCCTGCAGGGCTTCCTGGAACCGCTGGGGTTCCATCAACCTCTGAGGGACTTTGTGGTGGATGTGAGCATATTTGTCCCCAAAGTACTCAATGAACATGTCACAGAGGGCATTGGATTTCTCTAGGTCCAGGTAGAGACATGCAGGACTAACCAAACCTCTCACCACCTGGAAATGTTCCTCTGGATGAGACTTTGCAGACACTATAAGGGCAGCAAAGAAACTCTTCTTTGCTGCCCAAACAGCCATGGCATAGGTCCTCAAACTGCTCCTATGCCACAATTAAGAACATAAGAAATGCCATACTGAGTCAGACCAATGGTCCATTAAGCCCAGCATCCTGTTCTCCAATAGTGGCCAATCTCAATCACATGGGAGAAGAACCAACAGTCACAATGGGCAATCCATTCCCCGTTGTTCACTCTCAGCTCCCGACAGTAAGAGGTTCATCCTGTAAGCTACTTGGTTAATAGCCATTAATGAACCTACTCTCTAAGAACTTATCCAGTCCTTTTTTAAACCCAGCTATACTACTGGCCTTGACAACGTCCTCTGGCAACAAATTCAATAAGTAAATTATGAGTTGAGTGAAAAAGTACTTCCTTTTATTTGCTTTAAATCTGGCAGCAGCTAGTTTCATGGAGTGTCCCCTAGTTCTAATACTATTTGAGATGGGAAATAACCATTCCCTCTCTACTCGTTCCTACTCTATGTACTAGAGTAAGAATTGGTCGTACTAATTGCAAGTATGGTGCCACTGTCGCTCCAACCGTCTCTCCTCTTGCTTCAGCTGCCACAGGTCCTCCATGAACTGTTGGGAACCTCGGTGCCGAAAGGATGGGAATGGTTGCCTTGGAGTCACTGAATCGATGGCCTCAGTCAAAAGGGTGTTCCATAAGGCCACAAGGTCATCGTCTGAGCAACTGTCAAGGTTTCGGGGGGACCCCAGAACATTTCGGATCCACAGCCGGGGTCTGACATATGCCAAGATATGAGCTTTCAGGAGGTAATGATCCTACCATGACAAAGGTATCACTCCCCCCACAAACACACCTCCTACCATCGGATCACCCACCTGAAGGTCTGTACAGAACACTAAATTCAGGGTATGCTTCCCCCATCATGTGTTGGGGAACTGATGACTTGAGACAGGCCTATGGTTGTCATAGAGACCATTAATTCATCCATGGTTGTCAGAGAGACCATTAATTCATGTCCTGCCCCTCTAAGATCAGTGTCCGCATGAATACTGATCAATTCAGTAACTAAAAAAATAATGAATTTCAAAAACTCTTTCCCCCATGCCTTTACATGATAAATTAAAAGTTATTATAATTAAACAATCCATCTAGCAGTGAATCAAAATTACATTTCAGAAATAAAAATAAAATTTTCCCAGCAAATACAATTGCACTACTAACATCAGAGACAAGTAATTTAACTTTTTCAGTTACAAAAAACATGACAAGTACAAGATTTATTATAAATATAAATAAATTAATTCATTTGCACCTATTAGCCAAAGACCAGCACCTTTATATTTTATGAAAACAAAATACACGATTCCTGCCCTGGGACTGAATCAAATGCATGGTTGGTTTTGATTTGGCCCCCTTTCCAGTTCCTGGAGCTGACCTATGGATCCAGTGAATCCTCAAACATTGAAGGTGTCAGTTTAGGGGAAGGGGGGGGAACCGCTCATGTTCGAAGCTGAGTAGCTGGGTGGCACATGAGCTCCCTTCAACCCGCTAGCTATCTGGCCTAATAAATCATTATTGCAACCAGACAGACTTTAAAAACCTGCAGAGATGTTGCAGAGGAACAGAGGGGAGAGGAAAAAATCCTCTAAAGAAACCGCTCTAGAAAAATATTGCCACCTGAGACCGTCTGAGTGTGAGGATAATGAGGATAACGATAATGAGGATAACGACTCCCAAAAATGGCAGAGGAAGAGGATGAAGCAAGTACACAGGAGGAAGAAGAAGCAGGGGACAGGTCAGTGGTGGAACTTATAATGGATATGAAAAAAGAACTAAAATCTGAAATAATCAAACTGCGTGAGGCAGTGGATGCAGGGAACAAAAAACTGGAGGTGATGGCAAAAAGGCTTGATATGGTGGAGGATAGGGTCTCCTCCATAGAGGATCAGGCTGTTAACACTGAGGAACAGATTACAAAACTACAGGAAACAGCAGCCTTTTTGATGCAGGAAATGGAGGATCTTGAAAATAGATCCAGAAGGGACAATCTTAGGCTAGTGGGGTTTCCAGAGGACTGTGAAAAGGAAAATTGAAAAGAGCTGTCCTGGAGATTTTTTCAGGAGCAGTTTCCAGATGAGAATGATCTCCACACCCCTGAAATAGTGAGGGCGAATAGAACAGGCAGACCTCCGAGTAAAAACTTTCTGAGACCTCGCACCATCCTGGTCAAACTAGCCAGATTTCAAGTAAAGGAGGAGATCTTGAGGAAGGCCAGGCAAAAAAAAGATATGAACTTTAACAACAACATTATAAGAATTTTTCCTGACTATGCAGCAGAAACTATGGCTAAGCAGAGGAAATGGGGCAAGTACTTCACGGTGCTGCATGAGAGAGGGCTGAAGCCCATGTTGAAATTCCCCGCAAAGATGACAATATCTTTAAATGGAAGAATCAAAGTGTTTATGGAAACAGAGGAGCTGGAGATTCCTGCATCTGACTCCGGTCGAGGCCTTGAGGAGCTAAGTAATAGATGCCAATAGATTTCTGCTGATTGACAGAAAAGAGTATCAGTTGGACAAGGGTTGCAAAATATTTTAAAGTATCTATAAACTGCGTAATGGCTAGAGACTTAAAGAAGAGAGAGACTGAGAGAGATGGCAGGTTCACTATGGAACTTAACATAGGGTTAGGGGGAAGCAGCGCAAAGGGCCTTTCCTGATGCAAGGGAAGTGCCAAAATCCCAGTGTGTTCCCACTTTTGGGGGGAGGTAGGGGATTATTTTGTGTTCTATTAATGATTTGGATGCTTATCAAGGGTTGTGTTATGTTATGGGGGGGGAGGGTGTCAACAGCCTCGCAGTTGGGGGTTCGAGGCTAGTGAGCAAAACTACTAGGTGGTTAAAGAAACACAGGATGGTTAAGATTTACTTATGTAAGAGACAGAATAAGGGGCAAGGTAGCTATGAGGCAAGATTTCTGAAGTTAAATAGGAGTTCTTATTTAATGAGGAGGAGTGAAAGTAATAGAGGGGGTGGCCAAGACAGTCAGCTAGACAATAGAACATGGTGTAAGCAATATATTAAACACAAAGATCAGATGACTAAATTAAATCTTCTTACTCTCAACGTGAGAGGATTAAATACACCAGTGAAATGCAAAAGGTTTAGGAACCTGTTACAGGACAATAATATAGGCATTTTTTGGTTGTTGTTGCAAGAAACGCACTTGGTAGCTGAGGATGTTAAGAGATTTGCAAACAAGAATATGGGGGAGTTGATTGCTTCTTCTTCCTCCAAAAAAAAGGCAGGGGTATTAATTGGCTTTAATAAAAAGGTGGATTACAAGGTGGATAAGGTGGTGCGAGACAAGGAGGGTAGATTTGTCTTAAGTAATGGGATGATACAAAATGAAAAGATTACCCTGGTTAATATTTACGCTCCAAACACAAACCAATTGCAATTTTTCAGGAAGTTCATTCCTATAATATTGGACAATAGCAAGGGCACCCTTATCATTCAGAGGGATCTTAATACTTCCCTCACCGGTTTGGATATATCTAAGAAAAGTCCTATGACTAAACAGCAGTCAAAAATAGCAGAATTATTTGAAACACAGGGGATAACGGATGTATGGAGGCATCTGAATAAAAATAGCAGGGAATATACATTTTATTCATATATTCATAATAGCTACTCTAAACTAGACCATGTATTAATGAATAACCATGATATAGGGAAATGTAAATCATCCCTGATAACCCCTTTAGTCTTCACAGATCACCATGCAATTATCTCAGAACTTAGGTGTAATGATACAGCAGGTGAGCGGGAGTATACCTGGTCCCTAGACAGAGGGATGCTGAAAAATGAGGAAGTGCAAAAAAATGTTGAGCAAGAGATTAAGGATTATATAGAGTTCAATCAAGGGTTGGTGGAGTCAACCTCCGTTTTCTGGGAGGCTGCCAAAGTGACTATTAGGGGGAAATTAATAGCCTTGGGCTCGCATATGAGAAAACTAAAAAGAGAAGCGGTCCAGGAGACCTATGCAGAACTTAAGAAATTGGAAGTCATAAATAAACAAGCACCATCCAAATTGATCCAGACCTGGATTAATAAAGTAAAAGAAAGGATTAATACTATAGAACTAAATAAGGTCCAAGCACAACTGAAACGTATCAAATTTTACTATTTCAGTAACAACAATAGAGCAGGTAAAGCACTGGCACGTTTAACTAAAGTCCAACAACAAAAAGCTGCAATTACAACTATTTTAAAAGATGATGGAACACGGCTGACAGAGCAGGACCAAATTCAGGAGGAATTTCTTGAGCATTATCGGAAGTTATACACCTCATCTGAACCAGATTCTGGGGAAATTAGGGAATTCTTAAATAGCATAGACATACCCAAGTTAAATGATGATCAGCAGGCCTTTAGAACACTTTGATTTCTCAGACGGAAGTGGAAGCTGCGATAAAGGGTATGCAAAACAACAAGGCAAATGGGCTGGATGGATTTACTGCTGAGTTTTATAAGGCCTTTTCTAAACTACTTAGTCCACATCTTACCAAACTATTTAATGAAGTGTTGGAAACAGGGGTGATGCCTCCTTCATTCTATGAAGCTCAAATAACCTTGATCCTAAAACCCAGCCGACCAAACACTAAATGCGGCACCTACAGACCCATCTCACTGTTAAACAATGATTTTAAAATATTTGCAAGAATTTTAGCCACACACCTTAAGGCAGTAGCAGGGGAGATTATCCATGTAAATCAGGCAGACTTTATACCGAGAAGACAAGGAGCTGACAATATTAGGAAAGCAATTAATTTAATTTATGCACAGCAATATATCAAGAGTGCAGACCAGGCCGCGATGATTATTGCGGCAGATGCTGAAAAGGCCTTTGATTTTTTTAGAACACCAATATTTGTTTGCAATGTTGAGTAAAGTAGGCCTGTCGGGTAATTTTCTTAATTGGGTTAAGGCTATCTATGCACATCCGAGGTCTAAACTAAAAATAAATGGGCACAATACAACGACTTTCAATGTTGGGAGGGGAATGAGACAGGGCTGCCCTTTATCACCATTATTGTTTGACATTGCCTTGGAGGGCCTGGCAGCAGCACTATGCCAGAATAACTCAAATACAAGGCATGAGGATAGGAGATCAAGAATATAAATTCTTGATCAAGAATACCATCAGGGGCTTGTTTCCCCGCTTCCACTGCAGCCGCTTTCGACATTCCTCCTGCTGCTCCTGTCGCTGCGGGGACCATGCAGTCACCTGGGAGAAAAGGGGAACAGGTGATGGGGATTTGGACTCTTGAAAAAAAAAAACTGCCCCGCCCCCGTGCATTGGTCACAGGAAGTGCCTGGGGGCATTTAAGGAGCACACCGGCAGCGGCATCAAACTTACCATCAGGGGCTTGTTTCCCCGCTTCCACTGCAGCCACTTTCGCCATTCCTCCAGCTGCTCCTGTCGCTGCGGGGGCCATGCAGTCACCTGGGGAGAAAAGGGGAACAGGTGAGGGGGATTTGGATTCTTGGGGAAAAAAAACCTGCCCCGCCCCCCCCCCCCC
>QEPC01009232.1:242376-349278 GCA_003113815.1 Sphenodon punctatus | reverse complement strand
CCCCCCCCCATTGAATCCTTTCCCTCTCCCACATATTCCATCCCTGATTCCCTTCCCTTCCCCTGTTTTTTTATTCATTTAGAGTAGGATTCTTATTTGATTGACTTAGGTTTCATTTCAATTTCATACCCCTCCTTGTGTTGTTTGTGATTCCCCCCAATCTGATAGATAGATAGAGAGAGAGAGAGAGAGAGAGATTAGAGATAGTAGAGAGTTGTAGGAGTTAGCTTAGTGATAGATATAGTGTTTAGTGATTTAGTTTTAGTGTTTGTAGGAGTAGGCCTTTGTACTTATTAGATAATCCATTTAGTTCATAGCATATAGAATAGTTAACAGCCATTAGATTTAGTATATATAACATTAGATAATATAAGTATAAGTATAAGTATATAATTTAGTATATATAACATTAGATAAAAATTTTAAATAAAAATAAAATAAAATAAAATAAATATATAAAAACATTATTTTGGAGGGGGAAATGGAGAAGGCGGGAGGGGCTGTACTAGAGGAGAACTGTCTACAATATTCAAGTTGCAGTCGCATCGTAGATTTCTAAAGTGGCATTATTTGTAAAGTGGTGGGAGGGGCCATGCCAGGGGAGTGGCAGCAGGCAGCAGCAGTAGCCAGAGGCAGAGCACATCACCACCCCCCAAACTCAGCAGACCTGCTTTAGGGCAACAGGCTTCAGCATCTCAGCATCACCTCCTGATAGTGCCCTCCTCCACTGCCACGCAGGACACTGGAATGCCTGCATGACTTGAGGCTGTGTCTGTCTCAGCTGCTGGTGGTGCAGGAGCAGGTGCTGGTGCTGCTTCCAATGTTCCTCCAGGGCCACCAATGTCCCCCACTGTCAAGGCGATCCCCAGCAGTCCAGAGGTGGTGGATATCACCCCGGCTGCTAGAGGCAGGACCCGATCCACGGGCAATGTCAGTAGGGAGAGGAGTAGCAGCAGCAGCAGCAGCACTAGCAGCTACAGAGGGAGAGTGCCAGCAGCATGGTGGGTACGGGCAGTCTAGCCTCAGGGTCCCAGTACTCCCCTTCATGGGAAATTACCGTTATCATGGACAATGAGTCAGAGGCAGACACTAGTGCCACAGAGGAGATGTCTGGAGCTGAGACGATGGCTGAGCCTCCTCCCAGAGCTGTGTCACCAGAGCCACCAAGTTCTCCCCCTCCCAGCAGCACTGGCAGCAGTGCGTCAGCTGGGGCAGGCAAGAAGGCGGGTGTGTGTGTGTGAATCCTCAGTCTGGGATCATTTTAAGCAGGTGCGGGCAGATGATCCCAGAGAGGTGCAGTGCATGTTGTGCAATAAGCTGGTGAAGCATGGGCAGGTGCTCGCCAATCTTGGGACCACTGAAATGGTGAGACACCTGAAGTCATGCCACAGTGCTCTGCTGCTCAGCAGGAAGACAGGGGAAGGGGATTCCAGATAGTTCCCGGCTGCAGCGTCCAGTCACCCGGCTCCTTCAGCGGGCCAGCATCCTGCACCAACTGCTGCTGCCTCTAGCAGCAGGAGCAGTAAGGGAGCAGAACAGCAGCATGAGCCTCGCCAGCAGCACCATCAGTCCACCATGGAGGAGCTGGGGTGGGGGATTTGTCAAGGCCATTGGCAGGGCACCGTGGCATTAGTTTCCATGAAAAAGTGAAGCACCTGTTGGCAGAAATGATAGCCCTGTATGGCCAACCCTTGTCAGTTGTGGAAGACAAGGGCTTCCAGCAGCTGATAGGGTTCCTGGACCCCAACTTTAAGCTGCGTTCCCGCTCCACCCTGAGTCGGACTGTGGTTCCACAGTTCTACAGGGCTTTGAAGGAGTGGGTGAGGGAGCAGCTGGCAGACCTCATGGGTGCACGTAGGGGGCCAGGAGGACCCGGAGTAACCCCTAATGCACCCCCTGCTCACCTGGCTGTCTGGGGGGTCATCCTTGGCTGTTTTTCTGGTGGTGCGGTGCTCCGTTGTCTGGGAGATGTCCTGCAGGGATGGGGGACTAGGTTATGTGGCTGTCCTCTGCCCTGCATTCCCTGGCCCATGGTCCTGGGACTGGGACGTGGCCCTCCCATCCCTGGGGTGGGTTGTTCACTCGTGCTCACCTCACTCTCGCTGCTGCTTCTCGCACCATGCCCCTGGGCTTTGCTGAGCTGGGGGTTCTTGACTGGAGGGCCATCGGTGCGGCCCCTCTGCCCTGTGCCATGACACGTGTGCTGTGTTACAGCCTGGTGCGTTCCTCCCTTACCCCCCTACCAGAGCACCCCCCTCTTGCCTCCCAGCCTGGGTGCCCCCCACTGCCCCCCAGTACATCCCGTCTGGGGGCCCCCCATACCATCAGTCCAGGCCCCCCCTTGTGCCTTCTGCCTGGGGTGCCCCCCTTCGCACCACCTTGCCAGGGCTCTCCCCCCCGGGTGCTACTGGGTCCCCATGCTCACCCGGCCCCTTCCCACATGTGGGGAAGCATAGGCTCCCTTTGCCTTCTTGATGGCCTTGCTGGTCAACATTGTGAGAGCCTGCATGTGTGTGCCATGATTCCACCCTCCTTTACGGGCTCTCAGCCGAACGTCCAGCATCCACCGTTGCACAGACACATGTGGGCATTTCTCTGTGGCGGTGCATGCGTGCCCTGTGGCGCTAGTGTGGTGGGGCTACGCCGGTCCAGTCCACATGGGTGTGGGTGTTTTCCCTTTTACATGGATGCTCAGGTGTTTTACACCCATCTCCACCCACGGAGGGTGCCGGCTTCCTCCCGGCTTCTCCGTGGGTGTTGACGGGTGTTGGTGGGTGGGTAGGGTACACGCCCCCACCCACTTGTGCACATTTACACAGACACTCTCCAACCCATCTGATGGGTGTTTCCAGGTGTTCGTGGGTGGGTCGTGTCCATGTAAAAGTGGCCATTCATGTTGACGGAACATCAACCTGGCCTGGCATCACCCGTTTCCTCTCCCTAGCCTCCTCTTTTAATCTCCACCTCTGGACTAGCTCCCCCACCCACACTGATGGTCAGTCTCTTGATCTCATGTTCTCTAGGAACTGTTCTGTCTCCTATCTGTCCTTCGAACCCCATCCCATCTCTAACCATTTCCTTACCTCCTTCAATCTCTCCCACTGCTCCCCCTCCTCTTCCCCACCTCCATGTCCCTTCCACGACCTGAAAGCCATTGTTCTTCAGGACATCACCTCCTCCCTCTCTCCTCTTCTTCCCTCAGTCCTCTCCTCCTCCTCCTCTGATTCTGCCATCTCTGCCTTCAACTCCTCTCACACCTCCACCCTCGACTCCCTTGCCCCCTCACCTCCCTCTCGGCTCGCTCCCGTAACCCTAACCCTTGGATCACCCCCACCATTCGCCATCTCAGCTCCTCCACCAGAGCTGCTGAATGCCTCTTGTGCAAATCTGACTACCACGCCAACTTCCTCCACTTCAAATTCTGCCTCTCATCCCTCAACTCTGCTATCTCCCTCATTAGACAGCAGTAGAATGCCTCCAACATTGAGTCCTGCTCCCCGGACCATTGCTGCCTCTTTTCCACCTTTGACACCCTTCTCAACCCCCCCCCCCCGTCCTCCTCCTCCGTCTTCTCTTTCCGCTCAGGATCTTGCTCTCTTTTTCACCTCTAAGATTGACAAGATCCGCCTGGACATCACTTGCAAGTCCTCTCCCCCTGCTACTCCCCACTCCCTCCTCCCCCCTCCTCCCTCCAGTTCTACTTCCCTCCCACCTCCCTTGAGAAAATTTCCTCCCTGCTGTCCTCCTCCAACCCCTCCACTTTGTCATGTATTTCCTATTATAAGAATATATTTTTTGGCCATCTGTGTTCCTAATGTATTGATTTTGAGTTTCAATATTAACTTTCTGTTTTAAATGTATTGAATTTGTGTTTTACAGCATTGATTTTTAAAATCAGCTTCTGTAATTATCTTAGTTCAGACTTGGGGCCTTCTCAGCTGCATTCCAATGAAGCTTTTTTCTAAACATCTCAAGTGAACATTTCACCATATCCAAGAAAACAGAAACAAATGGCTAATGTGGGAGGCCAGCAAGGGGCCTTACCAGTCTATGGGTCTAGGGCCTTACCAGTCTATGTGTCTAAATGACAAGTGGTGCCAGTCATAAACATGTCCAAACTGAGAAGCCTTAAGTTAGTCTTTTCTAGCTAACATATCTGTTTCCACTAATTAGTTAAAAACCTTGAAGCTGTGGTCAGTCTCTCTATAATCTGACAATCATTTTTGATTGAAATATAAGGTTTTTGTTCAGACCTTGAAGGAAATTTGAGCTTCTTTACTTGCTCAGAATTAAGAAAGCCAATTAGAATCTTGTGTATTTCCATGGTAACTGATGTCACTGCTCAGGAATGTCAGCTTCTGGCAAGCTTTAAGAAGAGAGACACGATCTTGCTTTTTCAGACTGAAATTCCACACCCTATGTTGGAATTTCTTTCTCACCACCATCTTCGTAGACAAAGGGAAGAACTGGGAAGAATGTAATGTATTATTTTTGATATCTTAGAGCCGATGAATTGTGCATATGTTAAGCTTTAAGAAGTGTTTTTCTTAACTTTGATTGGCTATCAATACTATTCTATATAAGCTACTGATATTTTCTATTTAAATTTAAGTAAACTATGCATATATTTTTATATTCAAAAGTCTCATGTTCCATTTATTTATAAATATATTGTCATTTTACAATACTTGCTTTGCTAGTCTGACATCAAAGTAAAGTGTAAACTCATTTTATACAATTTGGAGGAGAGTGGCCCAATCCAGCCAGTCTAGTTTTGCTGGGCAAATCAGCCCTCTTTCCTTTTGTAAAAAAGAGATGACGCAATGCGACAACTTGCCCCCTGGACCCCATCCCCATCCCACTTCCTGACCTCCATTGACTCCACCATGGCCCCTCCCCTCCTGCACATCATCAACCTCTCCCTCTCTACCGGTTTCTTCCCCTCTGCCTTTAAACACGCCAATGTCTCCCCCATCCTCAAAAAGTCGACTCTGGATCACTCTGAACCCTCTAATTACCACCCGGTCCGCTCCTCCCTTTTGCTTACAAGCTCCTTGAATGGGTTGTCTACTCCTTTTGCCTCGACCTCCTCTCCACCAATTCCTCCTTTGACACCCTCCAATCTGGCTTCTGTCCCCTTCACTCCACTAAAACCGCTCTTGCTAAGATCACCAATGACCTTCTTGTGGCTAAATCCAACTGCCTTTACTCTGTTCTGGTCCTCCTTGATCTCTCTGCTGCCTTTGATACTGTTGACCAATCGCTTCTGCTTGAATCACTCCATTCCCTTGGAGTCCGGGACTCTGTCCTTGACTGGTTCTCCTCCTACCTTTCTGACTACTCCTTTGATGTATCTCTTCCTAACTCCTCTCCCTCCTCCTCCCTAGCCCTCTCAATCCTTGGTCCAAGGCTCCATCCTTGGCTCTCTCCTCGTCTCTATCTACACCCAATCCCTAGGCAAACTCATTGCCTCCCCTGGTTTCCAATACCACCTGTACACTGACGACACTCAGCTCTATCTTGATTCTCTCCACTCCTTCCCTCTGTTAAAGCTCATCTCACTAATTGTCTCTCTGATAGCTCTGCCTGGATGTCTCAATGCCAACTCAAACTGAACATGGCGAAAACTGAACTCCTGATCTTCCCTCCCAATCCTTCCTCTCCCTCTTCCCTGTCAATTACCATTGACAGGGTCTCCATCCTCCCTGTTTCCCAAGCTCACAGCTTGGGCTTCATCTTTGACTCGCACCTCACCTTCAAACCCTACATTGACTCTGTTACCAAATTCTGCCGCTTCTCCCTCCACAATATTGCCAAGATCCACCCTTTTCTGTCTGTCTCCTCTGCTAAAACTCTCATCTCACGCCTCGAGTATTGTAACCTCCTCCTCGCTGGCCTTCTCTGCTCCCACCTTTATTCCCTTATCTCTAGAGATGTGAGAACACGGTTCGGATGTTCCGAGTTCGGAGTGAACTCGGTATGTTTGGACAACCGAACAGAATGTCCGAACTTAACTCAAAAACAACCAAACAGTTTGGTCATGTTTGGGTGAGTTTGGATGAGTTTGGGTGGGAAAAACATGACTGGAAGGCCCATTTGGGTGGGAAAAACATGACTGGAAGGGGAAGGCAACTGAGGAGTAGATTTCCTGGCAACATGGGTGGAGACCAGGGGTGGTCTCAGGACCAAATGATACAGATACAAAAAAAAATCTTTGAATTCAGTATCTATATTGGTACCGATAGTGCTATTTTGAATGTTCAGCAATGTTCGGTCAAACCAAACTCTGCCGAACCGAACAACTGAACCCTAACTTGGTTTTCGAACGGAACGACCGAACGGTCGAACATCCAAACTGTGTTCTATTCGCACATTCCTACTAATCTCTGTTCAAAACTCTGCTGCCAGGATCATCGCTTTGTCCATGTGCAGTCTCTCCTCTCTCCACTGGCTCCTTCTTCCCAAGCGTATTATGCACAAACTCCTCGTCTTCACCTACAAAGCCTTCACAACCTTGCTCCCCCTACCTCTCTGCCCTTATCTCTGAACCCCTGCTTGATCCCTCCGCTCCTCTTCCATCCCCTCCCTCACCCTCCCACGCCTCCCCTGCTCCCCCAACCGCCTTCATTCTTTCTCCCTCGCTGCCCCTCACACCTGGAACTCCCTCCCGGCCCTTGTTCACCTCGCTTCCACCCTCCACACCTTCAAGTCCTTCCTCAAAACCCACCTCTTCTGCTCCACCCTTCCTAACTCTTGCTAACCACCCCCACCCAGGATTACCCCCCACCTGTTATCTGAAAACTCCCAATTTACTGTAACCAAGCCAAGTATGTATACCTGAGATCTCAAATCCTCAATAATGTTGCATCCCTTGTCTCTCCCTCAGTTCCCCCTTCCCTGTCTCCCCTCCCCCTGTCTTTAAATTGTAAGCTCATGGGCAGGGACCGTGTCCATCTTATTCTTGGTAAAGTGCCAGGTACATCGCTGGCTCTATATAAATGCTAAATAATAATAATAATAATAATAATAATAATAATAATAATAATAATAATAATAAATAAATAGTTATCCCCTTGAAGACCATTATTCAGATAAATAGCAGTTCATGTAGTGCCAGTCAGAGACAGGCATCTGGAATGGCACGGGGAGAGAGGCTGTAGCAGGGAGGATGTGGAGAAACCCCAAAGACTGACAGACACATTCACTGACCAATTACTGCATTCTTCTAACTTTACAGGACCAATCAGTAGTGACTTCGAGGCAGGCATAGGAGGTGGCCCTCAGGTGGGCATAGAAGGGACATAACTGGGATTTTGGGGATAGCATCCCAGAAATCAGGAGACATAGTTTACACATGCAGGCTGGAAAATTATCAACACAATCACATCCTGCAGCACTGTGACAGAGGACATAAGAGAAAATCTATTGGCTCTTTCCTAAACAGATGCTTCTGAGTTCCCAGTAACAAGTGGTGAAGAGATGTTGGGATGGTAACAGCACAGAACGAGGATATTTGGTTGACATTTCTGCTGGACAATTGGCATTAAAACCCGATCTTATACCACAGTGACACGTAAGAGAATCACTGGCATAGGCTCCTACTCTGCATATGCTGTGCAGGCATATAAAAGTGGGAAACTTTATCACATATTTCTGATATTTGGCAGAGATTATTTTTAATGTATGATATAGAGCTCTGACAAATTTCGTGTGCACTGGTTGAAATACAAAGATGTTACAGTCAGAAATACATTTATAAGTTAATTGCTTATACCACCAGTATGCTTTATCCAATTCGTCTGAAAATTTTCAGAGATAATAAATGTTGGATGGGTTATAAACTTGCCAAATTTCATCTATATTAAATGTGAGGCAAAGAGTAACCACTAAGAATGTATATGAAGTTTTTTGCAAAAATAAAACAATTCAACTGCTTCTAAAATTGGATTCCTTTATCCAATCGTTTTGTAATTTGGAACACATAATGCCTTCCATGGGAGATATAGTCAATCCATATTTCAGTCAAATATAGTGAAAAACAATGTTACAGGCAAAAATGTTTCCATTGAAACCAATGGAGAATGAAAATAAAAGCAAAAACAAAAACAAAAACAACAATTTGATATTTATGAAAATGAAAATGACAGATTTAAATTAAAACAAACCAAAAAAAACCCCACTACAACATGGATCCCTGGTGCAAACCTCTAATAAATATATAATAAAAATAAAACATAATAAAACCTTCAATCCAAATGGGAGACGTCAAAAAGGAAAAAAAAATACAAAATCCCTATCTCCCTAAACCACATACCACCACCCTTCATCCATCTCCCTCACAAAAAACCTGGTGGAACAGCCAAGTCTTGCATTGTCAATGAGAGGAGGAGCAGTCCAGGGCCACCCGGTCCTCTGACAGAAGGAAGTAGGGATGGGCGAATGTGGCTCAGAAGTTCAGAGTTCAGACCGAACTCAAGCAGTTCGGTCGACCGAACCAAACTTCTGAACCGAATTTGATTTTCGAACCGAACCGAATTTCCGAACTCGGCTCTGTTCGCCCATTCCTAAAAGATAATATTCCATTTAGTTCAATGGGGTTTGAATTTACGAACTTTGTTTGGAAGTTCAGAGTTCAGACTGAACTCAAATAGTTTGGTCGATCAAACCAAACTTCCGAACTGAATCAAATTTCCGAACTGAACCGAATTTCCGAACTCGGTTCTGTTCACCCATCCCTAAAAGATAATATTCCATTTAGTTCAATGAGGTTTGAATTTATGAACTTTGTTTGGAAGTTCAGAGTTCGGACCGAACTCGAATAGTTCGGTCGATCAAACCGAACTTCCAAACCAAATTGAATTTCTGAACTGAACCGAATTTCCGAACTTGGTTCTGTTCGCCCATTCCTAGAAGGATGTTCCATAGCCTAGGTGCGGCCACCAAGAATACCCGGTAGACTGCAGAGGCCAACCCAGAGCCCAGGGAGTGAGGTGGTCCCAAAGGTAGGTAGGCCATATAGGACTTTATAAAAAAGCACCAATACCTTGAATCGGGCCCAGAAGGCTACAGGAAGTCAGTGCAGGGTATGGAGCACTGGTAATAATGTGCTCATAGCGACCCATACTTGTCAGGAGATGGGCCGCCACATTCTGCACCAGCTGCAGTCTCCGAACCATCACCATGGGTGTAGCCCCATGTAGAGGGCATTACAATAGTCCAGTCTTAAGGTAATAAAATGATAGTGGCCAGGTCAGAGTCAGAGACATACAGCCAAAGCCACTACACCAGATGTAAATGGCAATACACACTCCTCACCAAAGCCTCCAACTGGACAACCAGGCAGAGCTTGGGAATCGAGGAGCACTTCCAGACTATGAACCTGGGGTACCAATGAGGGATGAACCCCATAAATGACAGGGGACACCACACCCAACACCTTACCCATCAGCATTACCCCATCGTCTTGGGATTCAGCTTCAGTTGGCTCACCCTCATCCAGTCCCCCACAGTCACCAGACACAGGGTAAGCACCGAGAGTGCCAGGTTTGGGTCAAATGAAAAAGAGAGATAGAGTTGGGTGTCATCAACATATTGATGGCACTGAACACCAAACTGCCTCAGTGGCTGCATATACACATTGAAATGGGAGAACGGACAGAATAGAATCTTGCAGGACTCCACATGAGAGGTCTCAGGGGAAGGAAGAACAATTCCTAAGCACCACTCACTGAGTTCTTCCAGCAAGGAAGGAGTGGAACCAATCAAGAACAATCCCACTCACCCCGGCTCGGCCCCGCAGGCGTGTCACCAACATCTCATGGTATACAGTATCAAAGGAGCCAACAGATCTAACAGAGTCATCAGGGTTGACTGACCCTGATCCAATTCCCGGTGGAGGTCGTCGACCAAAGTAGGAATGTGTGAACAGAGTTTGGGGGTTCGGTGTTTGGCCCAAACTCAGGGTGTTCGGGCCGTTCGCAAACACCCTGAACCCAAAATTCCCCCATCCGAATCGGCCAAACAAAGTTCGGGTTTTGAACTCGTTCGGGTGGGGGGGGAACCTGATATTCCCTCCCCCCCCTCCAGGCTGCGCAGGTGCAAGGGGCACTGCAGCTTACCTCCCCTCCCCTGCCTGCTAAAAATAAAATAAATTTTTTTAAAAAAACCACCACCCCAGGGATCAACCTACCTAGTGGTACCAGAGCTCTGGCCCTGGGTTTGCTGGCAGCGGCAGCATCAGCAGCAGGTCCAGCTCTGGCGGCGCTCCAGAGCGCTTTAGGCCTAGAAGCCTGGAGGGGGGAGGGAAAACTGGGTTCCCCCCCCCCATGGGTTAGATGAAACTGAACAGGTCCAGGCTGAACAGCCCAAACCCGACCCCGAATGGGCCGAACAACCAATTCCCTGGTGTTTGCACATCCCTAGACCAAAGCCACAAGTGCAGTCTCAGTGCTATAGCCCGGACAATAACTGGACTGTGAGGGATCCAGAAAACTGACATGATCCAAATGTCCCTGAAGCTGCTGAGCCACCATCCATTCAATACCATTCCCTAAAAACAGGAGGTTAGAGACTGGCTGATATTTAGTCAGGGAGTCAATGTCAAGTAATGGTTTCTTGAGCAGAGACTGCACCACCGCCTCCTTGAGGCAGCCCAGAATTCTGTCCTCCCAAAGGGAGACACTGACTACTCCTGCCAGCAATGGCCCCAGTGTCTCCTGGGTGGCCTTGACCAGCCAGAATGGGCAGGGGTCCAGTTCACAAGAGGTGGTTCTGACAGACCCAAGAACATCCTCTACATCAGTGGGCAACACCCTCTGGAATTGATCCCATGAAACCAGACAGGAACCAAGCATGGCATCAACATCATGCTGAATCTGAGCAATTTTATCCATAAAGTAATCAACAAACATGTCACAGTGGGCACTAGAAGATTCCAGTTCCAGGCGGAGGTAGGCCGGACTGACCAGTCCCCTCACCACCTGGAAAAGTTCCACTGGACAAGATTGCACAGATTCTATAAGGGCAGCAAAAACTCCTTTTTTGCTGCCCATACAGCCATGTCATAGGCTTATAAACTCAGTCCATGTCACAGTCGGTGTCGGCTTCAGCACGTGAACAGTACCACCGTCGCTCCAACCGCTGCCCTTCCCACTTCAGCTGCCGCAGATCCTCTGTAAACCAGGGAGACCTGTGGTTCTGATGCTTAAGGATTGGATGCCTAGGAACCATCTGTTCGATGGCCCTATGATCTTATCTTCTTATGTTCTTCAACCAGAGTGAATAATAGAATTCATATTGGTTTTATAGGACTAGTTCTGACTTTCATTGCCATATGTATACATTGATCTACTAAAACCAAAGAGAGTATATTTCTTTGCTTGTTTGTTTATCTATTTAAATGCTGCCCTTCCCATAGAGGCTCAGGTGGCTCACAATTAATAGAATAATAATAATAAAATTCAAACAGTAAAAACTCCCATCCTCCTCTAAAAACTCCCCCCCCAAAAAAACACAAACACCTATCCTTGCCTGTCAAAAACTTTTTCAAATAAAAATATTTTAGACTGTTCCTGGAAAACGCTTAGCCTCACACTCCAGTGGTCCTCCTGTGGAACACAAAACTGGGGCAGCAACTGAGAACACCCTCCTGTGCACCCCTGTCCCATAGACAAAGGTAACAGATGGAACCTGCAGCGCTCTCGGCCGACCATAGGGGGGCCAATGGAACCTGGTAGGACAGGCAGTCTTTCTGATGTATAGGACCCAGACCATTTAAGGCTTAAAAGGTAAAAACCAGCACCTTGAATTGGGCCTGGAAAGCTATAGACAATGGGTGCAGACTTCAGAACACCGGTGTAATGTTCTCCCTCTGACATAGCTCCGGAAGGGGTCGAGCTGTGCATTCTTAAGCAGCTTCCAAACAGTCATCATGGACTGCCCCAAGTAGAGTTTGTTGCAGTAATCTAGCCTCAAAGTGATGAAAGCATGAATGAAAGTGGCCAAATCTGAATCAGAAAGAAACGGTCACAGACTTCTCACCAGATGGTGGTGGTGAAAAGTGCTCCTGGTTGCCACTGTCACCTGGTATTCCACTCCAATAAAAACACTCCAAGGCTGTGAACCTGAGTGATCAGAGGGGTTCAGACCCCAACAATGATAGGTGTCCCAATCCCCTCTCCCACCAGCCTCATACACACACTGAGCAAGAGCGGGAGACAGAATAGAATCCTGTGGTACACCACAGGCGAGTTCCTGAGAGGACGACGAGCAATTGCACATCACCACCTGCTGGAACATCCTGACAGGAAGGAATGGAACCACTCAAGAACGATCCTGAAAACCCCCACATGTGTATCTGAAATATTCAGGGTTAGTCCAAATAAAATGGGTCAGGTGGTCAACTAAAATGGAAAGATGGCATTGCCCAGATGTAATTTTTTAGGGACATAAATATCACTAGGGATGCATCTGTTCAATCTGGAGTCAGATTAAGTTATCCTCCTTAGACAATCAATGCTGCATTCTACAGTTCACCTCTTATCACAGTATGGATGTGTTTAATTTAATTTATTTATTTCCATTTTGACCATGCCCTTTCCAAATAGGCTTGGGGCAACTTACAAAATATAAAACTCCATAAAACAGCTTTAAAAAATCTCCTAGGCCCTCCCCAAACTTTTCCCTAACCCCTCCACCTTACCTCATTCACCCATATCCCAATCTATGAAACACCTGGCCAAACTAAAAGGTTTTACATCTCTGAAAATGAACAGGCTTGGGAGGTGGATATCCAATGGGAGTGGGTTCCATAATTGTGGGCCAGCCACAAGGCAATATTTAAAGTGTTTGCTCTTGTGAACACCAATATGGGAAAGTTTTTTTAATCTCAGTTTTTCAAATGGGGATTGATTAATTACATGATTTGCTGAAGGCAATACATCCAGTCTGTAGTGGAATAGTGAATTGTACACTTGTTTAGCTTAGTCCAAGATTATCAATGCACAAAGGCAAGGACATAGTTTTGGACTTAAATGGCTGCAACTCTTTATTTAATGACCATTCTCCTTTGCACTAGAGATCTACTGGTAACCATGCAATCATAACATTGCCAGCCACTCACTGGGTTTCTCAACTCTTCTAGTGACATCCTTTCTCAGGCCTCAGCTTACTAATTGCTAAGGACATTATTGTTGCTGGACCCCTCCCATCAGGCCCATATAGGATTTGGAGGAAGGGGTGTCATTATTAAGCATATATTTTGGCCATCTTTGTTCCAATGTATTGATTTTGTTTTTCAAATATTGACTTTGTGTTCCAATGTATTGATAATTAGCCTTTGTGTTGTGAAATGGTGAACTTTTAATGAATTCCTTTTGACTTAGTTCAAACTAGACTCTTATCTGTTTCACTGCCTCAATGAACTTTTGACCATATACTTGGAGAGAGATTTAATTGCTAGTTCTGGAAGAACTGGGCCTCTTGATTTATGGCTCCATGCACAGACATCTCCGGGGTAGAGGTTTTAGCTTTTCTTAGCAGGCACAGCTGCTTCACCTAATTGGTTAACAATTAATTTTGAAGAAATCTTGAGACTCTGTGTTCAGTTTTTTCTGTAGCTCAGCAATTAATTTTGAAGACAACCAGGTGGAGTTCTGTGTGTTTCCATAGTAACTGACATCATCTGCATCATCTACCTATCAAGCATGTGCCTTACTATAATAGTGAGAGAGGCTCTTTTGCTTCTTAAGAATGAAATCCTGAACTGATGTTGGGATTTTCTTACCCACCACGGTGGCAGGATTGGGCAAAGAATTGGGTAAATATAATAGTATATTCTTTTGATACATTTGAGCCAATGAATTAACCATCGGTTAGCTTTTAGAACTGTTTCCTTAAAAACAGAAATGTTATTTAGATCATGTACTTTTAACTGACTGCTGATACTCCTTTGTGTAACATACTGATACTTTTAAATTTGAATTTAAGTAAACTATGCTTATTTTTATAACCTTCTTTGTCTCATGCTTCATTTATAAATAATATTGTCTTTAGAGTACTTTGCTGAGCTGGTTTGGCATCTAAGCACAGTGTAAATTCAGTTTTTACAATTTGGAAAAGAGTTGCCCTAATCTAGTTGAGATTATGTCTGGCAATGCCACTAAGCACACTTTCCTTTTGAGAAAACTAAGGCACAACACAACAGTGGGGGAGGTTCTGATAGCACCTATGGACAACAAAAGTCCATCCAGACAATGCTGCTTCCCTCTACCTTGGAGAACAAAGCCCAAGACTGTACATGCCCACAACAGCTGTCCTGTTCCCACATATCATAAAGAAATACCCCAAGCAAGTTTCTTTTCCTTTCCTTTTCTCCCCTGTTGCACTGGACTCTTCCTAGAGTTGTGACTTAACAGGAGCCTCATCATTTACATCAACCCAGAGCTTAAATGCACCTTGATTGCTCAAGAACAACAATTACAGAGGCACTGTGTGGAAGGTGAAAAAACCCTATCAGCTAATCAGAACTGGTGGGTAAAAATTCCTTTCTGGCCTCATAATAAAATGGCAACATAACTAAACCCAGAGTGTTAGTCCAAGATGGTGGGTTGCTGCCCAAGCCCCAATATGAGACCCACAGTCCTGGGTGGGAGGTCCATCTTTTATAAAGGGTGCAGGTGGTTTACCTCTCATGAGAGCTCCCTTCTTGCCAAAATTTCTGCTAGGCCCCAAAGCCTGCATTTGCCCCCCCCTCCCAACTTCATTCTCCTCCCCACACCCTTCCTCCCATCATTGTCTACAAGGGGGCATTAACAAATTACTCACCTGTCAAAGGGGCTGCAAGAGAAGGTCATTATGGATATATGTTAGACTTGAAAATTACTTTGAAATCCACAGTCTAAAAGATTAGTTTTTTACTATATTATTATTTATTACCATTATTATTTTATTATTTGCATTTAAATGGTTATGAACACATGCAAATTTAAAGGATTGCTTTCATTTTAAATTTTGTCTCAGTCAAATGATTTCAACAGGCTGAAAAAATTTGGTTTAAAATTATATTTTTAAAGTGATTATGTGAAAGGCCACATCTCTTTTTCATGTGCTTTCAGTGTGAATTATGCAGTTGTGGTTAATAACCGTGGCTATGGTGAGGGCTGAGTGTTCTGATAAATTGTTTTTAAAGGGCAGTTTTAAAATCAGATGGTTCCTTTTTTTTTGCAGATATATTTTTCCTCATACAGCAGTCTGGTTATACGATGTTGCTTGGAAGTAGTTTTTCTTTCCATTAAGTTCAAAACTGATTTCTTATGTTATTCATTAGGAGAGGCTTTGTTCAGGCTGTTATTCAGGCTGTTAATTAAGCACTAGGGGGGTGTATACCACTCAGAGGGAAGGTTGCTCCTTTAATAACTTCATAACTTAATTGTCTGATCCTTATCTTCAATTTGTATATAAGTGGGTTTAGAAAGAGCTAGCTGTAATACAGGTTATATGAAGAAAGCTCATGAGATCCTATGTTATTTCATTGTTCATTTCTTCTTGTCATTTTTGTGGGGGTTTTTTTACTATGTAGCTGATTTCTCTGACTGGTGTATTATGGAAAACTTCAAAAAAATATATCCCCTCCCAATGACAATAACATAGCTGCAGCTTACTTTGATTGACCCTCATGAGGATGGAGAACTTTTTGGAAAGAGTTTGCAGTTCAGATTGATTTTTACCTATCCAGCTTTCATAGCTCTCAAGGGAGATTTTCAACACCATGCAGTGCAGCAAAGAGCCCAGCTCTCATTGGCTGTTAAAATGTGATATGATTTACTATCACTTGTGCCTTGGATATTTTAAATAATGGCATGATAAGACTTCCCAACGTGGGTTAAAGAGCCTGCTTCCCATGTGACTGAGCCGTACAGCCCTGCCACGATGCAAGGTTTGTGGATCGGGTCTGAAGGAGCGCATTTCTCTCCCCCCTACTTAACAACTGATCTTGGGAGAGTGGAGCCTGGGGAGAGTGTGCACCTTCTTCCCTGCTGCCTAATGGCTGACTGGGGGATGGGGGGGTCTGGGATAGGGATGTGCAAACAGAATGCGGTTCGGATGTTCGGACGTTCAGTTGGGCGGAGGTATGTTTGGCCGAACATCCAAAAATAGCACTATTGATACTGATACCAATACTGAAATCAATTTTTTTTTCCCGGTATCGGTATCATTTGACCCTGAAACCACCCCTGGTCTCCACCCTGGTACCAGGAAGTCTGCTTCTCAGCTGCCTCCCCCTTCCAAACATGTTTTTCCCACCCAAAGTCATGTTTTCCCCACCCCCGAGCTCATCCGAACTCATCCAAACTTTTCCAAAATGTTCGGCCGTTCAAACGTTCGGTTAAGACGTTCGGTTCCATCGACCGAACAGATCAAGTTCGGCCCGAACTCAAAACATCTGAACCGCATTCACACATCCCTCATCTTGGAAGTGATCATGTATTCTTTCCAACCTCCACCCTTCCTTGCTCCTCCAAGGCTTCCTCCCTAATCAGCTGTTGGGCAGGTGTAAGAAGTGCAAGCTCTCATCCCAGGCCTCTAACTCCCTGATTCACCAGCCCAACAGCTGATAAGGGGGAGGAGGGGCCCAAAGGAGCGCATGCATGCCCCTCTCCACACCCTGACAAACATCTGATTGGGGGAGTTCAGGGAAGGTGAGTCCAGAGGAGTGCATGAGTGCCCCTCTCACCACCCTGATCTCCCCCAATCAGCATTTTGTCGTGTTGGGAGAGGGCTGCGTGCATGCTCCTCTGGGCCCTTCCCCCATCCCCAAACTCCCTTAGTTGTTTGTTAGGGTGTGAGGGGCCACACACATGCTCCTTCCAGCTTCCCCTCCACTGTAATCACCTGTTAGGCAGGGAGAGGAGCATGTGCACTTATCTGACCCCCCCCAACATCTGCCTAGTGACAGAAGGCCCAGTCCTGCATTCCATCAGGAGTCTGAGCATTCATCCCCATATGGCTGGATTCTCGACCTATCCCAGGGTGTGGAGGAGCTGGTGATGGCTGCAGGGGAGCAGACCATGTGGCCAGCTCTTCCCACTGGCCTAATCTGGTGGCAGCTATGCTTGTCCACCATGAGGAAGTCCACTTCAGTCTTCTCACTTTGGGGCCCATTCAAATAAGCAGCACCCCACTATGGGAATCTGGGAGGAGGGGTGTCATAACACATTCCTCCATGCCACAGGTTGGTCGAAGAAGGATGTGTGTGGGACAGGATTCCCAGACCCCTGTTTCCCAACAGGATTGGACATGCTTGTCTGGGCCTGCCAATCAGCTGTTTGGTGGGCTGGGTGAGCATGGTGCTTCAGGGGCCACAATCTGCTGTTTGGTGGGCTGGGTGAGCACGGTCTCCCACGGTTTCCTGATCGGCTGTTTGGTAGCCAGAGTGAGTGCACTCCTCCTGGCCTGATCCTGAGATCTCGCCTCATGGCCAGGCTGGGCAGGGCCTAACAGACCGAAATTAGCATGAGCCTTAGCCTGGGCCATGTCACTGACCTTCTGAAGATGGTGTGTCTAGTAGCAGCCACTCTCTCTCACCCTAAGACTGAAGTTGGTGAACATCTGGCAGTGACTGAACCGATGAGCAGGTGACTTTGGGAGCTACTATGGGCTACTGCAAGCTACTGTCTTGTTTGATTTCAACCCAGGTCTGCTAATTTGTTATAGCTACTAAAAGAAGCAGGCCAAGAGTGATAAAAATGATACCCAAAGAGGGGTAACTTGCTGATCCTACACACTGTCATTTATGGGGACCTTAAGAGACAATGAGCGCAGTAATACAAGGATTATTGTATCCTTAAGTAATACAAGGATAATTGGAAAGACAATCTGAAGTTATACAGTCAACTAGTCTCCTGAATTTGAGAAATTGCAAATCAGTATTTTAGCAGCTGACACAAACAGTGTTCTTAGAAGGATGGGCTGCCCCTTGTTTTGCCTGTCTGTCTAAAGGCAGCTCATCAGATGTTGAGGTAGAGCAGGTTGTGCCTGCCTCAGGGAAGTCCTGAGAACAGCACTGCAGAACATTCTGAAGCACTGCCAGAAGAGCAGGCTGGCTAAACCTGAGGCTCCAGTCCCAAGTGGAAACAGCTGTCTGTCTGACACGTGGACCCACACTGCTTTTCTGCTAACAGCCGGCTGTTGCCCTAGGTGCAACCATAGAGTTGCAAGAGGTCACTTACAACTCTGTGCTGTGCATGTGAAAGGTAGCCTGGGGGATCGGTCAGGTCTGTCTGACCCTGGGTGATTTCAGATGTGCGGGAACCACAACAGATGTAACATCTGGCGGGAACCAAAACAGATGTAACGGGACCAATGGCCACCACCAGGGATTCGCTGTGGTTGACCGTGGGATCATTACCTCATTACCCCCTGACTGAGGTAGGGCTGGGAGTGGAAAGATGTGGTCATACACCCCCAGAGCAGCTCCAGGGGTAGGCAGCCACACATCCATCTGAAAACACCGAAAATGCCCCATGGTGTTATGTGTTTTAGAGATGCTATGCATAAGGATAAACATCAGCATTTTAAGAAAAACATACTGAGCCCTGCAGCCATTGGTCTCTTTAGCAAGCAACATGTTAGCTCGTCATAGCAGCAGCATTCTGTGATGCACTGCATCTTTTAATTGGTACTTGCCATTTTGCCATTTTGCAGTTGGAGTACAGGAAACTTCATTTACTTAATATATAGTTTATATTTGCCTCATTTAAATGGATGTGAACATACCAAGTCCCCCTATCCAAGGTTGTGTGTAAATGGTGGGAGCACAGCATGCAATGCACACACCATTCACACATTGTGTGAATATTTATTTGCAGTGAATATTCAGCCCTAATAAATACACATGCTCCCTACATCTGATAACATATGCATGGGCAGAAGCCCTAAATCTGCACGTATTGTGATGTCCTCGTGTAAACGTGCATGTTTATTCCTAACCTATATTGAACAGAATGTCAGCACAACTCCTGTGTACATCAGTGCCCTCTATTAGCTGAGTTAGTGGAGCTGTCCCTTTATCTAGCAGGTAAGGTACCTGTATTTTGAGAGCTGAAGGTTGTTACATTATCCCAGGGAGTATAAAGACTGAGGTCATCCCAATATTTCTTAAACTCATTTATGCTGAAAACCAGCTCTCCAGAAATACTTGTTATTATTACACAGATAGACTGCTTATTATAATAACTTAATTAAAAGTGGCTTAGAAGGGGGGTGTAAATTGTTCATCCTGAAAGCCTGACAAATGGTAATGTTAACATTTGGCATCCAGAAGCATGCACACTATGAGTGCCTTAGATGTGGACAACAAAATTAAAATTGATATTCTGAAGAAAATAACAACTAACAGTCAATGGGCCTTAAATTATGTAATTCATACAGCTTTTTTTTATCTAGAAAAGATCCTGTGAAGCTTACATATTTTCATGGTTAATTTAACTTATTTTATTAGTGGAAGTCAAATTGGCTTATTTTTCATGCTTATGATGTCCTACTTGGGGAAAAAATGCCTTTAGTTATGAATGTGATAATTGGCATGCATAGAACACTTTGTTTTATAATTATAAACTCAAAAAAAAGAAAGAGGGAGAGGTTCATGCTGTTGGAGTTGTTTTACTAAGCTCTTCATGAGATTCTTCATAAGATTTGAAAACCTTATAGTGTGTATGTCTTTGTGACAGCGTGAAGTGGATAAGTTGCACCAGAGTCAGACCCCAACACTCATTAGAACCCTGTCCACTAACTCTTGCTGTTCCTTTAGGGAGTGAGAACTTGTTAGTTCCCAGGAGGAGCCTATAAAAGGAAAACTAATTAAGAATACAGGGGACTTGTTTGTCACACACCCCAGATACTTTGGCTGGGGTTCAGAATTACCTTTGCTTTTTGGCCTGCCCCTTCCAAGGCCCCCCAATCAGCTGTTTGGCAGCCTGGGTGAGCACACTCCTCTAGGCTATATCCGTGCACCTTGCCTCGCTGCTGGGCTTATTGGGGGCCTAACAGACAGAAGATCACATGTTAACTGGCCTAGTCTGTCAAGGCAAACCTTATCACAGGCTGATTAGGGATGGGCAAACGTGGTTCGGGAGTTCGGAGTTCAGACCGAACTCGACCAGTTCGGTCTACCGAACAGAACTTCTGAACCGAATCCGATTTTCGAACTAAACCGAACCAAATTTCCAAACTCGGCTCTGTTCGCCCATCCCTAAAAGATAATATTCCATTTAGTTCAATGGGGTTTGAAATTCTGAACTTTGTTCGGAAGTTTGGAGTTCAGACCAAACTCGAATAGTTCGGTCGACCGAACTGAACTGAACCAAATTTCCGAACTGATCCGAACCGAACTGAATTTCCAAACTCGGTTCTGTTCGCCCATCCCTAAGGCTGATTAGCTGACCTTCTCTGGACGACATGTCCTGTAGCAACTGGCCTCCCACTCCAAGTGGGCAAAGATGTGGTGGTCACCAAACTAATGATCAGGTGACTTGCAGACTACTGTCTTGCTTGTTTTCACCCTGGGTCTCACTCACCAGTGCTGAGGAAAATGGCATCATTATTTTCTGTGTCTTGGATAGATGATTCTGTTAACATACTCCAAAATGGCATTTGCCTGCCTTTAAATCCTGGAACCTTCTTGGAAGAACTGATGCCTAGGCAGCTGTCTCCTAATTCCAAATATAATACTTTGGAATTATTATATTTTTGTTTCAATATGTACTATTTTGTGTTTGTCTTTGATTGTCACATTTTGTTTTGTTTTTTCAAATCCAGGTTTCTCATTTATTGAGGTTGTTGTGTATTCTAATACTTCCTTTCCAAGTGTTTGCTACCCCTCCTAGTTTTGTGCCATTTCCAAATGCAACGAGTTTACCTTCTACATACTTTTCTAGATTGTTGATGAAAGCATGAAGACTACTGGAAGAGAATACACTCCTGGAGTGCCCACCTTTGAACCTCTTCTTATTTTGACACGAATCCATTAATTAATACTCTCTGAGTATGACACTATGAACCCAAATAAATGACTACTCCTTTCAGTACATACTTATCTTGTTATTTATGCAAATGTCATGAGGGGCTGTGTCAAAAAGTCTTTCTAAAGTCAAGATACTTTTATCTACTGCATTCCTGTTATTCAGTGAACCAGTTATCCTGTCAAAGAAGAAGACTAAATTGACCTGGCATGGTTTGTTCTTAATAAATGCAGGTTAATTACTAGTAAACACACTCATTTTTCTTTAGGTGTACAAAAATCCTTGTCTCTCCCTCTGTTCCCCTTCCTTCGTCTCCCACCCTCTCTCTGTCTCTCAGATTGTAAGCCCTAGGGCAGGGACCATGTCTATTCAATTACTTTGTAAAGAACCAGGTACATTACTGTCATTATATAAATGCTTGATAATAATCATAATAAGTTTAATATTGTGTTCCACATTCCTTCCCAGGTATTGCAGTCAGAATGACTGACTTGTAAATCTCTCTCCCCACCATCCCCAACCCCATCTCTCTTATATTGGGGTATAAGGGATATTTATTGAGAATATGTATTGTATATAAAGCTAGAGAACTGTTAGAACCCTGGGAGTAGTGAGTGAATGGAACTGTGTGTAATGGGACTGAACAGTAAGAGGGTCCCAGGGTTGGGAACCAGGAGATCTTGGAGGGCCCAGTACCTACCGCAATACTAGGGAGGCTTGGAGCTTCAAGGGGATGCAGGGTAGGTGTATGATCCTCCTGGCACTTTGACCTCGCTCAAAAGAGAAAGTGAATGGCATGGGGCAAAGGGCAAAATAGGGGTGAGAACCTCAGAGAGAGTGCAGGGGTGTATGAGCTAGCTCTCTGAGAGAGGCTGATTCAGGCACATGATAGAAACCTGACCCTGGTATAAAGCAGACAGTTGGGTCTATTTGGGAAAATAACTGACTTGGCCAAAGGATGAGGGGTGTAACAGGGCAGGCTAAATGGGAGAGCCTGGCCCTTTAAGAGAAGCAAGGCCGCACAAGCTTAAGGTGGCACCAATTAAAAGGTCATAGGTTGTGGTGGTAGGATCACTTCTGAGATGCCACAGCTGGTCCAGCCAGGAGATGGGGTAATGCCACTAAAAAAAGAGCAGATATTCCTGGTGTGGCAGAGTCAGTCCAGAAGCTGAAAAGCAGAGCCAGATGGCTCAGTAGGGAGTTGGATATCCTGGAGGCAGGATTTGGGAGCTCTGTCTCAGATGAATTCAGAAGAGACTTCTTGGGAGACAGAAATGAGGAGGAGGCTTTGTCTAGAGGTGTGAGTCAGCTTGGGGCTTCCCTGGGAAGTCTGACTCAGCTGGAGGGCATATGGATGTGGACAATGGAGCAGAGGAGCCAGAGGGTGTGGTGCCTGGCTCTCTGGACTGTGTAAAGATGGTGAAAGACCAAAAAATGGTGGAGAGCTACTATAAAGGATCATGGAAGAGCTGATTCCTACATGCACTTGCCTTACTGGAACTGTGATCCTGCTGAGATTTACAATGGGCCATGTCCACACTATTACATGCCCCCCCCCTCAGAGGGGTCATCACATAACCCTTAACCCCACCCTCTGCAACCAACCCCCTTTCTCTCAGAAATTGGGTTCCCATCAAAACCCAATACTCCCACCTCAGAGAGTCCGCCAAACACACTCCAATTCTCCACATTTCCTCTCCACCCCTTAAAAGCATGAGCAGCATCAGTAGTCTCCGGTGCCCACAATGTCTGGCCCATGCCTTAAACACCACCAAACAGTCACACAATGGTCAGCACCCTCAGGCACTGCCCTTCGGCAGCCACCTGCAGGCAGCCACCTCCAGCTCCTACAACCTTCATGTATCTAGGGAAGATGGAGCAAACATCAATCAGCACACAGTCAGGTAGGTTCCAGCAGCAAAAAGTCCTGAGCAATTCTCCTCCCAATCCCCATATTTGGTGACTATTGTTACTGGGGTTTTTTTCATGTCCTACTGTCTTTTTAAAAATTGCAAAAGTGCCTTGAAAAGGCACATTTTGGCTACATTGACACATATAAATAAACTAACAGAGCTGAATAAACTGAAACTGTCCCTTCAGTGAATTTAAGAGCAGCTAGAAATCAGTGAAAGCATAAATGGGTGCAGAATGCAGTATCAAAGCCTACTATTTATTTTTTTACTTACACAAAAGGAAATTAAATTTAAACTCTATAGTAAAGAGATTGTTTTTAGGGTTCTTTTAATGACATTTTATTTTTGGGGTGTGGAAAGTAGGGCTGTGAGAACAGAATGGGGTTCGAATGTTCAGCCATTCGGTTTGAAAACTGAGTTCAGGTTCGGTTGTTCAGTTCGGAAACTGAGTTTGAGTTCAGTCATTCGGTTCAGTCGACCATTCAATGAAGTTTGGAGTTCGGCCCCACCACGAGGCTTAGGGTGCTCCAGGGACTCCCAGGGGTGCCTGTAGTGGCATGGCAGGCGGTCAGAGACCCAGCAGCAACAGCAGCAGCAGCAGAGACTGGGAAGGCTTGGAGCTTGGCACCCCAGGTTGCCTGGGCAGCCAGGCTCAGTGCAGCCAGGCTCAGTGCTTGGCCCATGGGGGTGCCTGTGGTAGCACTGAAGGTCATCAGAGACCCAGCAACAGCAGCAGCAGCAGCAACAGTAGCTGCAGCAGCAGAGACTGGGAAGGCTTGGTGCTTGGCACCCCGGGTTGCCCAGGCATTGCAGGATTGGCTCGGATTCAACAAAACTAAAGGAGCTCTACTGCCAATTGGTCGAGCCTTGCCTGGTGGTGAATCACATGGATACCCAGTAGCAGACATTGGATTGCCCGGCAGCAGAAGCATTGGCACAGACAGCATAGGTGGCATTGGCAGCAGCAGCGGACATTGGATTACCTGGGCACAGAACCTGTGGAACAGCAGAGACGGCAGCAGCAGGATTTGCCTGTGTACAGAACCCATGGAGCCAGGATGGTAGGATTTGCAAGGGAAGAGCTCCCGCACAGCAGCAGACAGCAGCAGCAGGATTTCTTGGACAGAACACCCATTAGGGATGTGCAAACAGAACCAAGTTTGGAAATTCGGTTCAGTTCGGTTCAAAAATCAAGTTTGGTTCGAAAGTTTGATTCAGTCGACCGAACTATTTGAGTTTGGTCAAATTCCGAACTTCCAAACCGTGTTTGCACATCCCTAGCACCCATGGACCAGCACAGCAGCAGCAGGTATGAGAGGCAGTGGTATGAGAGGCAGGCAGGCTGGGACAGGGTTCAAGCTTTGCTTACAGGGTGGGCAGACAGGCAGCATGGAATGAGCAGAAGGCAGGCAGACTGAGGCAGGCTTTGAGTTTTGCCCACAGGGCGGGTGGACAGGCAGCGTGGCATGTGCAGAAGGCAGGCAGACTGAGGCAGGCTTTGAGCTTTGCAACCTGGGTGGGAAGACACCCAGGCAGCGTGGCATTAGAGGCAGTAGGGAAGGCAGGGCACTCAGATAGACTGGCAAAGACTATCTGACTGAGAATCAGATAGGCTGGCAAAGATGTTTTCGTTATTGTCAATATCAATACCAATACCAATTTCAAAGATTTTATTTTCATTATCGGTATCAATATCTTTTGCATTTCTGTAGAAACAGAGTTAATGCACTTTGAGAAAATTGTTCATTGCTGAATTATGATAATAAATGAAAGTTTAATAATAAAAAAATGTGAAAGTTTAGTTATTGATAAAAATGAATAAAAGTATGTATGGTAAGAAATTAAGTACATATATTACATTTATGTTGATGCGGATAAAATATTAAATATTCCTCAAATTCTGAAATAATTTCCATGTTTTTTGGCATTTGTGTCTTGTTGCAATGTATGGAGTTGAATGTTTTTTAATTGTAATGATAATGAATTTGTATGGTTTGGGGAGTTTAAGCTAGAGTCAAAATGATTTTGTGATGTTTTTGAAGAGGAAAGTTTTTAGTTTTAAAAACTGTTGTGCATTTAAGGTTTTTTAAAACTGTAAAGTTTTTTGTTTTGGTAAATCTAACTCCTACAACTATCTATCTATAGTAACTATCTAATATTTATCTATATGTCTATATCTATATACACACACAGGGATGTGGGGAGGGAACACAGACAGCTCACAACAAACAACACAGGGAGGGCTACAAAACTGAAATCAAACCTTAATCAATTTAATACTTCTCTAAATAAATCCAAAAACAGGGGAAGGGAATCAGGGATGGAATATATACAGGGAGGAGGGAAGGAGTCAATGGAGGGCAGGGAGAAAGAACACAGGGAGGATTAAAAAATAAAAACAACACCTAAATCTATCTAATCAAATCTAAATAAATGAAACTAGGGAGGTAAGTGTGTGGGATGGGTAAAATAGGAGGAGGATGGCAATGGATTAGGAATAGGAAGGAATACAGACTTCTTGGAGAGAGAGACTTCTGAAAACGCCTGCTGTCAGGAACAGTAGCTAGTTCAGAAGGTGTTGGAAGGGGGTAGGGCAATGACTTTTGTTACTTGCTGCGCCCGCCTTACCACAAACCCCATTGGCTCTGTGCAGCCTAGCCCCATGTCCCCCATGTTCAATCGCAGACTGCGAAGCCAGACTCCAAGCCTCTCCACCCCTGGTGCCAGGAAGTCTGCTCCTCAGCTACCCCTTCCTTCCTGGGCCTTCCAGTCATGTTTTTGCTGCCCGAACTCATCTGAACTCACCCAAACAATACCGAACTCTTAGGTCATTTTTGAGTTCGGATCGAGTTCAGTTCGGTCAGTTTGGGTTCAGGTTCAGTCATCTAAATGGACCAGGTTCGGTCTGAACTCAGAACATCCAAACCACATTCAGAAATCCCTAGTGGGAAGGTTGAAGAATATGGATTTTCTTTTGTCCCTGTATCAAGTATGATTTTTTGCAACTTAATGAACATTTTCCTCCCAATAAACTTTTCGAGAAAAGGCCAATACACAGAATAAATTATATCCTAACTGGTGGTCTTATTGAAACTCCAAATATAAATATCTTGAAATATCTTATAAGAATTGCATCCTCCGCACAAGTAACTGTATGTTAAAGGTCACTGAAAATTTTACTAAATACGTTTTCTGTACTTCAACAACAGTTAATGACTTTAGGAAAGAAAACTCATCTTTGCACCCACACACTGTCAATATAGGAAAAAATAACACCATTTATGGCAACCTTGCTTGACTTAAATATTTTGAAGGCATGAAGAAGTGCGAGCTAAAACCCCTGGCCCTTGCGCCTTCCTTTGAGAGAAGCGTGACACACTTTCGCTAGCAGTTAGGTATACCATGGGCTAGATTCGGACGTCTTCATTTAAGGTCTCTACAGTAAGTACATGCAATATATACACACACAATAAAGTTCCGGGTGTTTCAATCTTCTGGGTTTAAAAGTTCACAAGTAAGTTCCGGATTCATTTTTCACACACACACTGCCCTGAGGCAGTTCCTGGATGCATTCTTCACACAAACACTGCCCTGAGGCAGCCTAAAGTAGCCACAGCTGTAGATGTGACAGGCTGCCATGGAAACTAAGTGACCACAGCTGCCTGGAGTAAAGCAGTTTACCAAGAGAACTTTTAAACACAAAAGTTCTAAGTTCTACGGAGAAGTTCTAAACAGAAGTTCAAAGATCCGGATGTTTAATATCTGGGTGAGTGATTTAGACGCACAGAAAGTTCAGGATGTAACAGCAAACATCCAGGAGAAATGTGTGGGTAAAAACACCCAAAGTCTTGCTCATTCCAATATCTAATGGTTAAAGATATTCTTCTTTCTACACTGTACAGCATAACTCTCAAGGGCCTTACAATGCAAGTGACCCTGCTTATTATGTTACTACTGACATTAGCTTTACTGTTTTAATGTTGGCTAGTTGGAATCCGTTTATAACAAGAAGTGATTTTCTTTATTACATCTCCATTGTAGAAACATTCCACTCATTCCACTCTTACCTATTATCATTTTATCTTAAACAAAAATCCTTCTCCTTTGGAATAAAAGGCATTTTGTATTTCTGCATAACTATCTATGTGTGTAGGGCAGTGTATACCAAAAAAATGACCTGTGACCCCATTCTTAGAATTAAATATAATGTGACCCCCCAGACAGCAACAAAAACATACAAAGTATAACCCACATCAATCAGGATTGTTACTCTGTGCACAGATGGCATGAATGACCTCACTTGGAATCCTGATGTAAGGATACAAGTTAAAATAAATCATGACGTTTTAATTTTGAAGCCCTCTCATCTTAAAGTACATTTTCCCACCTGATTCCTGTTTTCTACAACTCAACAATATGACATTCTAAATTCCCAAGTTAAACACGTTGATATGTCATTTGGGGGTCGATAAATGTGACACTGTCCATTATGGCCTGCTGGGCCAGAGTCTTCCTGCATGTCTATTAGCGGACTGCCAGATGTGGGCCCACTACAGCCTCCAACCAAGTAGGCGACTGCCGAGGAATGGTGGACCTGGAAGGAACTGGGCCTGCAGTTCGAGTCCAAGGACCTCTCAGGCAAGCTGTAATGGTCCATACTGGGTGAACATGTGTGTTCATGCCACCAACTCATCCCCTAAAAACCACAAGGATATATATTGTGAAGCAGAAAGTCTACATAAAACACAAGATACCTGCTTCAACTCCAATCCACATTTTTATACAAGACAATAATAAATATCAAGACTGCTAAATGACAGAAAAATCCTTATTGCTGAAAATGCATTCTAGCATATATAATGGATACCACAATATATTCACAATAACTCCTAGTGATTTATCACTCAGTAGGGGAATCCATACAAGGGAAGCCCCTAATATAGGGAACAGTAATTCATATATGATGTTTTACAGCCACAGATATATTCATAGTGACTCCAGATAATCTGTCACTAACCAAGAGAGTCAATACAGGAGGAACCCCCAGTACGAGCGACAGCAGTCCAGATATGATGTTTTACAAAGAAATCCCAATCTATCACCAATCCATCCCCAGCATGGGGGCCACCATGGATGATCAGCTGTCATGGTGGGGTGCCAGCTGCCATGTGGGGAGGGCGGCAGAATCAGACAGCCTTACATCTCTTCTGACCCCCTCCCCTCCCCATGTGCTTGGTGGGAAGATTTATTCAGCTTACCGACCTGACCCAGCTTGGGGTGGCCCCCCCTCAAGCACATGTAGCCCCCTCCCCAGCGGTCCATTTAAAAATGGCCTTAGGTTGAAATTTAGGGGGAAATTCCTGACTATAAAGATGGCCGGCAATGCAATAGTATGCCTAAAGAGGTTGTGGATTCTGCATCACTGAAGGTTTTTAAGATGAAGCTGGATGAGCATGTGTCTGGGATGATTCAGGTATTTAATTTTATTTATTTATTTATCCAGAAGGGCCAGGGTGGATTAAAATATGCAATTAAAAAACATTTAAAATCCACGCTCTCAAATTTCCCCAAACCCTATCTCTGCCTACCAAATGCCTGGTCAAACAGAAAGGTCTTACATTGCCTCTAGAAGATGAACAAGAATGGCGAATCCTGCACCATGAGGTAATGAATCTCATGGCCCTTTCTAACCATCTGCTTCTATGATTGCCATTTTTTGTCTGGTGGGAGGTTTTTGAGTAATTTGGTGCTCTGGTTCTTTGTCTTTCAATATGGGTGTCAATTTTTCTATTAAAACTGCTTCCGAGGGCTTAACAGCCTCTGACATGATGCACTAACCCCACATCACTGCACAAAAGGTTAACAGAGACACAGAGTCCACACTAGCAAGGAAGGGATTTAACTGCTGTTTTGTGCTTGGGCAATCCTGACTCTCGACACCTGCAAAGCCTATTTGAGCTTATTTATACAAATTTATTTATACAAATTTAAGAGCCGGATAATCCACTCATTGGTGAAGGAGCTAGGAGGAGAGTGAACAAGACACCTAGCTCCCAGGAGTCACCCTGGTAGCATCCAGGCCTGGTTGCCCCTTCTGAAGTACATAAGCTTTCAGTAATGGAAAGGAGAGCAACCCCTCAGTTCTCCATGCACTAGGCAGTAATAGGCTAAGCACTATCCCCTCTGAAATTGCAAAGGCTGGGGTGGGTAACTTCCAAGAGGAGTTTTTCTACCTCTATTTCTTTTTTGGTTGTCTTTCCATGCACTCAGTGTACTTTACTACTTTGAATTTTTCAGCCATTCCATAGAGTTGCTCCTTTAGAGACCTATGAAGCTCAGATAATCCATTCAAAGGAAGTCCTTTTGTTTGGAACTGTTTGTTTTTACTTTACTGAGGTTTCAAAATCTTAATGAGCTTAGAATGGCTGCTAATCAGGCCAAGGACTCTGCAACTGCAGGATTCTGGATTACCCATTGACAGGTCTAGACATGTAATTCAACAAGAGGTTCACCTCTTGTGTTACATCAATATGGCAGTATTACATGAAGACAGCATGTGAAATTCTCAGCTTCAGCATTGGCAATGGCCTTTAATATTACAGTTCTTTGACTTCAAGACGTTGTTACAGATGGAAGAGGAAACAAATCATATCTGGTAGGGGTGTGCAGCAGACATATCATTCATTTTCGTATCTGTTTTCGTTTTCAACCCCTCCTTCCTTTTTTGAGGGTTTTTGTAAGTGAAAATGTTCATTTTCTGTTTTTTCAGGTTTTTGTTTGTTTGGTTTTATTAAAAATAATTTAAAAAAATTTAAAAATCACTTCACATGCACAAAATAGTCACCAGGGTCATTCTGCACATGTACACTCTTTCCTAAAATGGCACTGGCAGCATTGGTGCCATTTTGGAAAAGGGCAGCTGGTCTGAACATATGCAGAATGACTCCCTTTTTTCAAAATGATGTCAACACTGCTGGCTAATTGCACATCCCTAATATCTAATTGCACTAATCGCTAATTAATTGCACATCCCTAATATTTGGTGACTCTTGTAAGCTGTGGCTTTCATGATTTCCTGATAATTAGGAGTTTGAAAGAGGCATTTTAATCTGGAACTAGCCACAAGTTGCTCTCCATTTTACCTGCAGAGTTTCTATGCCAAAGAAGGGTACGTTTGAAGTTTCTTTTGTTAAACCATTGCTCATAGCTCCTTCCTATTAGATTCAGATTCAAAATCCTTTACCCTTCTGTCAGAGCGATTTGGCTCACAATTCTTGCCTTGCCTAAATATGCTCTTTTTCATTCTTTATGTCAAAACCCCTCATGCCTTCAATAGCAAAATCCCTAATTCTGTTCCATTTCTACCCTTCCAGCTGTCAGGAGGAATCACAAATGGTTCATTTTTCTAGGGACTTCTTGGATCTAATTCAACCCCCTGTTGAAACACAGGATTTTCCAGGACCACACTAATCCTTCTAGAAATGCATTCGTTCTATTTTGGAACACTTCTAATGCTAGAGCCTCAGATACTGCTATGGGCAGATAAATTTTCTAATACTCAGCCTGGTTAAGAATTTGTGATTAACCTTAATTCCCGTTACTACAACAAAGCTTCCTGATTGTACTAAGACTCTTATTCTCACTCTTTAAAACAAGCCACTAAGCTAACATTTGGCAAACTGACTTGTCTACTGACTATATAGAAGCAGCATATTAGGGACCTTACTTTACAGCTAACACAGCCAACTTGTGTTTTTTTCTCCTTGTCTATTACACTCTCCCCATTTTTCCTTTTTAAGTTTCATTAAAAAATTAAAAGCATGGGTGTGTTCTCTCTCTGTGTGGCATGGGGTGGGTATTCTCCCAATGTAAGAATGTTAGCCAGACTATCAACAGAAGAATAGCAATGATAATGCATGTCCCAGATGTGCTTTGAATTACTGCCTGCCTGGCAGCTTCTTATTGCTGCTTCTTTAGAAGCTTGTGTAGTTCCTTCAGTTCCAATGCTGAGGAGGAGCTATAGGGAAAGCTGCAGATGGTCACAAGCTCACAAACATAAGAACAAGGAATGTAGACCCAACTTACAACACAGGGAACTGTATTCTGTCATGCGGTGGTACAGAAATGGATTCAGGTTTCATGGTAAATAACCTACTGAACATAAACTCCCTATTCATTTCTGTAGCTGAGAGGTTTGGCTGTGTAAGATCATGGGTAGAAAATCTGCATTTTGACATTGTGTTGCATCTTATAGAGGACCAAAAAGGAAAATCCCAAGTTCCAGGTCCTCCACTGTTGGAGCCTCTACAGTCACTGGAGGCCATGATGCGGAAAGCTGTGCTCTGTCATAACACTCTACATTCCACAGGAGGTGAGCTCTTGGTGGATCAGTTAAAGAAGAGCTTTTGAGCAGTCATCATAGACCACATTAAATTGAGAGGGAGACCAGAAGTGACCCAAAGGTCCAGAGGTTCCCCATCATTTTTCTAGACTGATGTACTCAGTTACTTGTGTGCTTGTTATTATTCGAAAGCAACTGTAGTACAGGGTAAAGGTAAATTATACTGTTTATGGTAAAGCAATGGAGAATGAGAACTACTGAATTTGAAGACAGGAAATCTGGGAAGGGAAACTTTCTATGATGATTAGGATAATATAGTCATGTGGCCTTTCCTGCCAAGCAGGACACAGAGACTCCTAGGCATTATGTTGGTAGTGTCCAGAGAAATATATAGACAGCAGGAAGGGCTTCACTGGAATCACTAATCAAGATTAGGCATGAAGCAAGAATCAAAATGATTCTTGTGAGATTCTCACGAGAATCCTGAACCAGCAGCAAGATCTCGAGACGATCTTGCTAAAGGTTTGAGATATCACGAGATTCTTTTTTTTAAAATTTAAACGCTCTGCACATACGCAAAAAAGCTACTGTGGTTATTCTGCACATGTGCAACCCCTTTTCAAGATGGAAAAGGGCGGTGCATGTGCACAACAGCCACAGTGACCATTTTCGCATACGCAAAGTGTTTACGAGAATGAAGTTGAGAACGGCTGATTCTTGACTCGTTCTTGACCTCAGATAGCTCATTGAGAGCCTGGATCTTGATGAAATTTTTTAAAATATGCAAGATCAAGTTTCATCCCTAATCAAGATGCAAAGACTTAACACACAGGCTTGAGTTATGGGAAGCTCTCTTTGTTTGAACATAGAACTGTAATACCAACTCTGGAAGAGGAAGTCGAAGTCAGAACTTGCTCTTTAGATATTGAGAGAATGTTTTCATTTTGGTCATGAAATAAAGACAGAGTTTAGGTGTTTCGTGTGAGTGTAGGAGGAGTTTAAATCAAGGTATGTTTTGAAAACTTTTGCTTTTATTTTAGATTTTAAAAAAATTTTTTTTAAAAGAAAGTCAATGTTGTTTTGATGGGTATTTCAAGCTGGCTGCAGGAAATTTCTGACTAAGGAATTATGCTGGGTTTAAAACGTTACTGGAACCCAGGCCCCTAACAAAGAATCCGAACGCCTAAAGTTCTGGACTGAGAGATCTCTTCCACAGTGTTGAGCACATTATCTTTAATTCTGTATAATATTTATGTATAGTCTTAAATTTAAGATAATGTGTATTCAATTCCATTTTATTCAATGGTCAACAATTTGTCCATACCCCACTTCAGTCCAGTCCCTGCTATCAGCTGGGAGACCTCCATGTGGGTGCCATCCATTAGTCTTTTTCGTACAAGGGCTTGCAGGGAGTTGTTCTCAGTTGCTGTCCCCATGCTATGGAACTCCCTTCTCCTGGAGATTCATTGAGCCCAAGCCTGAACGTCTTCTGGAGGTAGTGTAAGATCTTCTTGTTTGTAAAGGCATTTGGTGGGCATGGATAGGGAATGAGGGGTTTGGTGGCTGGTTTGGGGTATGGGTGTGAGGGGAGGATTGGATGTGGGTAATGGAAAGGTGGTATTGGGTGGTTTTTGTGGGGGTTATGTGAGGTTTGGGTGTTTGGGGGGTTGTTTTTGTATTTTATTGATTTTATGGTCTGTAAGTTGCCCTGTGTCTTTGGGAAGGGTGGCATTAAAATTTGAATCAACAAATGAATAAATAAATACTTAAATTTGATATTTGTTACACTTATGAGACGACATATGTGGTTGAAGTTAAGCACATACTCAAAGAACCTAAGAACCTAAGAACTGCTACAATGGGACAGATGAATGGCCCATGCAACCCAGTATCATAAGGAACATGGGGACTACAGTGTGTGTGCAAAGCAGCTTGCACAGGGCTTGGGATAGGCCCCACCAACTCCAAGTTCTTTTTCCTTAGTAGTAACACCTTTTTTAGTACCCAATATTGTGTATGTTTAACTAGGATTATTTTTCCCCATGGAAAAAATACTTTCCATTTATCAACAGTGAATTTCATCTGCCATTTCATTGCCTGGTCACTCTGTCATGCAAGATCCTCTTATAATTCCTCAACAGTCCACTTCAGTCTTAATACTTTGTTATCTCTGTTCTAAGCTGAAGAGAATTCATATTTGGAGCCTTTCCATGTATAAAAACATTCAATACCCATGATAATCTGTGTTACTTTTCTCTTGAACCTGTGTCTCTTGGCTCCCTAGATGCCCAACTTCTTTATTGCAATAACGAGAACAACAACCTAGAACAACAATAACGAAAACAACCGAGAATACTGAAAACAACAACTGAGACCACTGATAATAGTAACGATAACGTTAACAAAAATAATAAAAACAATAACGAGAAATGAAAACAACAATGTTATTATCGTCGTTATTAGTGCTGCGGTAGTTGGGTTTTGGAAGGAAAATGTGGAGAGGGGAGGAGGGAGCAGACATCTCAGAAACTTAACACGGTTGAACTCTTGAACTGTGCCTGTGTTGGGAGGGGCGAGCAGCTCAGCAGTATCTGATGGATGTATCGCTGGCCAATGAGCAGCGCAAGCAGGTCCCAGCAGTCTCATGGCACTCTGTGATTGCTCAATGCCTGCTGCCTCTTACAACCAATTGAGGAGCTCTGGGGGAGGGCACTGCAACCCTTTATAATGAAAGGACCATTTTTTAATTTTCATTCTGCGAGATCTCTGCTTGTCATGTTGCGTTTACAGAACTGTGCTGCTTGCACACAAAAAAATCTTCCCTATCCCTCATAACCACCAATACCTTTCCTTCCTCATACACTGCATTTTACCGTCTCCCTTTCCCTGCTCTTCGCCCCCCTGTACATTATATATAGATAGGTAGTATAGATTAGATATAGATATATACTATAGAACTATAGATTAGATTATAATAGTTATATAGATAATTGATTAAATAAAAGTTTTCCTTTTCCCTTCCCCTGTCTTCCTTAGATTTAGATAGATATTAGTTGTGCACAGGAATCAATAACGATACCAATACCAAAAATAAAATCTTCATTTGAAATGGCACTGATATTAATATTGATAACGATAAAAAAAATATATCGATAATTAATATTGATAGAAATAAAGAAAATGATAAAAATAATAATGATAATGAAAATGAAAATGACATCATCGTTAGTAATCATCCGCCACAATTTCGGTTCCACAGTTATTGAGAGGATCATCTTAGGGCTATGGATGCCCCATCTTGTTCTGTTCTGGGGGATCGGTTTGAGATGGTGTTGGGATATGTTCATGCCAGTACTTGTGAACAAGATCCATGCCCATCCTGACTGATGAAAGCTAGCCAGGAGATGCTACGGCCATTACTGACTGGCGTGGTTAGTGCCTCCCTTCGGGAGGGCAGGGTGCCTGATTGCCTAAAGGAGGCTGTGGTTAGACCCATGCTCAAGAAACCATCTCTTGATGCTGATGCTCCTGCCACTTATCAGCTGGTCTCTAACCTTCCCTTTTTAGGGAAGGTTATTGAACGGGCTGTGGCATGACAGCTCCAGGAACATCTGGACCGCACCGGTTTCCTTGAGCCCTCCCAGTCTGAGTTTCGGCCTGGGTATGGTATGGAGACAGCATTGGTGGCCTTGGTCAATGATCTCCATCTGGTGTTGGACCAGGGTCATCAGACCTTACTGGTCCTGCTACACCTTTCAACTGCGTTCGACACAGTTGATCATGAGGTGTTGGTGATTCGCCTCTGGGACCATGCCGGAATTGGCAGAACAGTCTTGGACTGGTTTCATTCATTCCTGGCCGGGAGAACTCATTGGGTTGTCTTGGGGGGGTGTACGTCTTCCCCCTGGGACCTCACGTGTGGAGTCCCGCAGGATGCCATTCTGTCCCCCCTCTTGTTTAACATCTATATCCAGCTTACTTACCATCTGCTGGGCGCATCCCTGGAGCTGGTTTCCTGCCAGGCTCTCCTGCAGTGCGGATTGCTGCTGCTGGGGGCTGTGAGACACCTGTGGAGGGAAGAGACATGAGGGGACATTGACAGGTTCCTGGCTCCCCCTCCCCCCCCATGGCATCGGCGGCCGTCTGTGGCATCGGCGGCCATCTGTGGTGTCGGCGGCCGTCTGTGGCGCCGGTCCCGAGCCGTCGGTCCTGAGTCGAAGGGCCGCGGCCAAAGGCCGTGGCCCTTTGGGGCCCTTCGGGGTCTGGAGGGGGAGGAGGGGGGTAAGTCTGATGGAGGGGGAAAGTGGGAAGTTGGAGGGGGAGGTAGAGAAGGGAAAGCAGGAGGTGGCAGTAACCCAGGCTGCCCCTATTATCCCTTTTGGGAATATAAATAGGGGCTTGGAGGGGGGATTGATATTAAGGGAAGAAAGTGGAGGAGGATTGCCTATTGGGGGTGTGCCGGGATGGGCGTTAGTAAAAGAGGGAGGGGATGAGAGTGAGGAGTATAGTATGACCGCTGATGTGGAGTTGGTGGGACCACCTCCCCCCGGTGAGAGAGGGGTGGAGGTGGTTAGGTTTTCCCTGGTGGCAGCAGAAGATGTTGTGACGATGTGTGGGATATGCCCAGTTGTTGTGGGGGAGATCACAGAATGGGACATTGGTGAGTCATAAGGGGGTGGGGTTGAGAACTGTTGTTATATTTGTTTTTGATACTGAGATTGTATATTATGTAACTGATTGTTGATAATGACTTGGGCCCCCTGCGTGGATTGCCCATGAATGTATTTTGTTGTTGTAAGCCACCTCGAGTCCCTGGAGAGAGTGCGGGGTATAAATAAATATGGATTTGGATTTGGATATATTCAGCCATTAGGGGAGATTGTGAGGGGGTTTCAGGGCACGCAGTATCATCAGTATGCTGATGACACTCAGTTCTACTTATCCTTTTTCATCGACCCAGACCATGCAGTCGCCTTATTTTCCCAGTGCCTGTCAGCTGTGGGGGCTTGGATGAGGTTAAGCCATCTCCAATTGAATCCTGACAAGACGGAGGTGATGCTGGTGGGCGAGGGCTTGGGGGACCTGGGGGTGGTTGAATCTCCTCTTGTTGGGGAGGTTTGCTCTCCCATGGTCTCTCAAGTGCGGAGTCTGGGTGTGCTCCTCGATTCATGTCTCAGCCTGGAATTTCAGGTTGTCTCTGTGGCGGGAGTGCGTTCCAGCAGTTACATCTTGTCCGGTGGCTTCGGTCGTATCTCTCCACTGTCATCCATGCCTTCATCACCCCAAGGCTGGATTACTGTAATGCACTCTACGTGGGGCTGCCCGAGAAGCTGGTCTGGAGGCTGCAGCTGGTGCAGAATGCTATGGCCCATCTCTTTACGGGGGCGGGTCGCAGGGAGCGCATGACACGAGTGCTCCAGGCTCTGCACTGGCTGGCTATAAAGTAGCGGGCCAGGTTCAAGGTGCTGGTTTTAACCTTTAAAGCCCTTCACGACCTGGGCCCTGCTTATTTGTGGTACTGCCTCACTCCCCATGTGCCCGTGCGGCCCCTGAGATCATTCATGGGAGCCTTTTTGGACGTTCCTCAGGCAAGGCGGATGACCACCGATGTTAGATCTTTTTCGGTGGCCGTCCCTGTGCTGTGGAATTCAATCTCGGAGGGGCTCGGTTGGCTCCCACTCTCCTGCTGTTTCGAATCGGCGTGTATGTAAGACCGGGCTGTTCCGTCAGACTTTTGGCGAGGGGTAGGGGTGGGGTGGGGTGGGGGGGTTTCCTCACATATTGTATTTTTAAATAGTTTTTAAAAAAAATTATACTGTTTTTATTTAATGTTGTTTGCCGCCCCGGGCTGCCCTGAGGGCAGGAGGGGCAGGATATAAATTGTAAATAAATAAATAAATAAATAAATAAATTAAATGATAATGAAAACGGTATTTTTGAATAATGAAAACAAAAATGAAAAAGTAAAAGGGCATGAGGGTATGGTTCACACCCCTAGAGGGAGGTGCCTACAGGATGCAAAGGACTGGGTGGAATGATAGGAATGCCATCTATGTCTTTTTATCACTCCTCCCAATCACTTAGCATTTCCCCCAGAACCTTGCCATTCTATCTGCTTGTTATGGGATTCCTCCTATTATTCCATCCAATCCCTCACTATTGTACCTGATCCCTGTAGCCTCTTCCCTGTCATCCCCCCCCTCCCAGGGCTTCTTCCTTGTTGGCATTCCACTCAGTTTATCACTCCATCCACTCCCTGTAGTCTCCTTTCCCTGGCTACTTTTTTGTCATTACTAGGTGTCAGGACTCAGAAGCAAGGGGGAGGTATGCGAGGGAGAGGGGCGCGGCGGCGCAGCCCCAGGAGGGTGACCGCAGCGCAGGCTCCATCGCCGGGTCCCCCAATGCAACCCCCGCCTTCGCCGCTACACCAAGCCCCGCCCCTGCCGACGCCCGTAGAACGTGCGGGCGTCTCAGGGCGGGAAACCACGCCCCCTCGCTTAGGACGTGACGTGGGAGTGCCTCCGCCCCTGGTGCGAAGCTCGGAGCGATTGCGAGCGCGCACGGGGGCGGGGCATTCAGGATAAAGCCCAGCGCCGCCTCAACGGCGGCGCTGGTGATTTGGGAAACCGGCCGAGTGCTTAGCGTGTGCCTGAGTGACTTGAGAGTACCCCAAACGACTGTGGAGTGAATGTGGAGCCCCGACGTCTGTGTGACCCTTTCCTGACCTTCCTGAAGTAAGTGTGGTGTACGTGAAAGCTGAGTTTGTGGAGTGTGAGTGGCTGCTGCCCCCTTCCTTCCCCTTTTGAGGCTTCTGATCTTTGGACCCGATCTTGTGTGTGCGTGCCCCGTTACCCCCCTCCTGTGGGGCCCCCGGCACCTACCCCCACTGGGGTGTACCTTCCCCTACTTCCTAAACCCCTGTGCCTGGAACAACGGTATTCGTGTGTGTGTGGGGGCTGGCTCTGGAAACCCCATTCAGTGGCGCCCTATGATGACAGAGGCCTGTTCTCCCTAATCGGAGGTAACGGCCACCATTCTAACCTGACGGGCATTAGTCCACAAGTGTTCCTGACCCTGTGTGGGGTGACCGTGAGCAGAGCGCCAGGGAGAATTAGCCAAGAGACCCCCTCCAGTGACACTAGGGATGTGCGAACGCGCTTCAGAAGTTCAGAGTTTGGACCAAACTCGAATAATTCGGTCAACCAAACTGAACTTTTGAACCGAACTTGAATTTGACCCGAACTGTTCAGTCGAATTCGAACCAGTTCGGAAAGCAAAAAAACCTGGTTTTGAATGTACGAACTCAGTTCGGAAGTTTGAAATTCGACCGAACTCAAATAGTTCAGTCAACCGAACCGAACTTTTGAACCGAACTTGATTTTTGAACCAAACCAAATTTCTGTACTCGGCTTTGTTCGCCCATCTCTAGTCATTGCTCGCTCTCTCTCTCTCTCTCTCTCTCTCACACACACACACACACTTATTCCTATTCCCTATCAGAGATGCTGCTCCATTGTTTTTCTTTACAGCCCATTAAAGCTTATTGTTATTCACATGTTTCCACCTTGGTATTTGTGTTCCCTCCATGGTTCCTAATGGGCCTTCTATGTCATTCATTTTAGCATGTCCCAGGATTCTGGCCTCTAATTGTCTGTGGTCTCCAGATACCAATGTCTGCTTGAATTGTACATTAAGCAAGATACTCCACCTCTCTTTGGAGTACTGCTGGCTTTGGGCACTGACCCATATTGCTGTACACAAGACCTTTTAATTATTATTATTATTAGAAACATTTATATAGCGCCAGTCGTGTGGCCTGGTGCTGTACAGAACATAGAATTAGACGTGGTCCCTGCCTGTGGCTTTCAATCTAAAAGACAAAAAGGCGGGGGAGACAGGGAGAGGGGACAGTTTCAGTCTGCTGCAGAGTTGCCAATCAGCCCTGCCCATGAAGGCAAGCAGCTCCTGGGTTAAACATTTAGGTGTAACTTTGAAATAGGCTGTGTTAAGAGAACAAGAATTTAAGGAGTGTTCTGTGTTCATAGGGGAAAGAGGTGAAAGGGAAGGAGAGCAGGGATGGGAAAGGCTAGTCTGTGGTGAGGGATTAGAAATGCAGCCCCATTAGTGTGACTCTGTAGCTAAACTTTAAGTCTTCTGTACTATTTCCTAAGTATATTATCCCATGCCTCCCCTCAAGTGAACACTGCCATCCTCTCCCAACTGCAACTGCAGCTGAGGTGGGGGTGGGAAAGGGGGAACTGTTTACATTCTTTCATGAATACCAAGACTGAGATTCCCCCAGAGGCTTTCCCCACACAAGTTATGTACTTATAGGGTCTTTCTTCTGCAAAGTGGATTCTCTGGTGTGTACTGAGGGACCAGCTCACAGTCTAGCATTTTCCAATGATAGCACATTTGTTTTTACTTATTGAATTTCTTTATTTGGATTTCTACCCCACCCTGAAGGCTCAGGTTGACTTGCATAAAAACACTGCATAAAAGTAAAACCCATAAAACAATAAGAAGACATCCAACCTCCCACACCCCAGCTCCACTCAAACAAAAAAATCTACACCTGCCTGTTGAAAGCCTGACTGAATAAATACATCTTAGACTGCCTTTGGAAGGTGCACAAGGTAGGGCTTAGACAAGCCTCCAAGGACAGGGAGTTCCAAAGCTGTGGAGCAACCATCGAGAGAGCATCTCTGAAAACCCAGGTCATATACACCTGGGGCAATGATGGAACTTGCAAGTGGGTGCTCTTGGATGATCTTGGGGTCATCGGGCCTTTAGATATTTACAGTAGCTCTCCTGTTTAGAGTCCCTGGAGTGTATTGAGTGTCCCACCTTCTCCTGAAGCTTTCTTCGCATTCCTGGCATGTACAGGGATTCTCTCCTATGTGGATCCTTACTTTTAAAACAGCAAATTTTAAAACTGAAAGAAAAATCACATAATCATATAATGTCCCCTCACGTAAAACAGACTTGACCCTTCAACCTGCAAATTTTCTTTTCTAGTACCTAACCTACAGGATTAATTGCTGTTTTCCCCTTCTAGCTTTGCTCACAGATCGCAGTTCGGGTTCAGCCGTTTGGTTCGGCCGTTCGATTCGGCTGTTCTGTTCGGCAGTTCAGTTAGTTCGCCGGGTTTGGGTTCGGCCATTCGGTTCGGCCGTTCAGTTCGGCCGTTCGACCATTCGGTTCGGCTGTTCAGGAAATGTTATGGGTGTGTTTTTTGTTTTTTATATGGTTTATTGGTTTTTTATTTGGTTTTATATGGTTTTCTTTTGTTTTTTATTTGGTTTTTTTGTTTTTATATGAGGTTTTTTATTTTAATTTTTTTATCTAATAAATATATCTATCTATCTACATTAAATCTAACTGCTATTAACTATTCTAAATGCTATGAACTAAATGAATTATCTAATAAGTACACAGGCCTACTCCTACAAACACTAAAACTAAATCAATAATGCTATCACTAAGCTAGCTCCTACAACTACTATCCTTAACCTCTCTCTCTCTCTCTCTCTCTCTCTCTCTCTCTCTATCTATCTATCTATATATATATATATATATATATATGGGATGGGGGATCACAAACACAAGGTTTCAGTTTAAGGTTTAAGTTTCATTTCAGTACAAAACTGAAATGAAACTTAAAGCAATCTAATAATCCTACTCAACGCCTGCTGTTCAGGAACAGTGACTAGCTCAGAAGGTGTTGGGAAGGGGGGAGGCAGAGTTTCATTCATTTGCAAGCCTCTCCACCCCTTGTGCTTGGAAGTCTACTCCTCAGTGACTAGTACTACCCCTCCCTGTCACCTTACAGTGAACCTTTTTTTGCCACCTGAACGCGATCCAAACTGACCAAACTGTTCGGCCATTTCACTGTTCGGTGTTTGGTTCGGTATGTTCGGGTTTGGGTTTGGGTTCACGCTCGGTCATCCGAACAGGCCGAATTTGGGCCGAACTCTGAACTTCCGAACCGCATTCGCCCATCCCTAGTAATCTACCATGTGTAGTAGTCTACACATACATATTAATGTAGTCTACTATGTGTAGTCTTTAGATCTATATTCACAGTGCAAAGATTATTCTACTCATTGTGTATCCCATAGTGATGTGTAAAATTTTAGGAGACCCTGCCCCCTGGAGGCCCCGTCTTTTACCCCACCAACCTAAAAGTCAACCAGGTCAGGGGTCTTTTACCCCACCACTGCAGGTCACGGGTTATCCTCTAGTTCTGATCTTGAGGTGACTGCAGTCATTCCATTCACCAGGAATTGCTCCACTCCTCACAGAATGCTCACATTGTATTGATGCCTACTACAGACCTAGTCAGTGACCATGCCTATCAGATTCCCCCCTTTTAGGACTAGAAGCTACCTTGTGGAAGCCCAAGATTAGATCCCAGAGTATGGCCCTCAGGCTATCCCACTCTTGTCAGTGCCCCCGAAATTGACTCCTGACAAGAATCGTCTAAACAAACAACCAAAAAATGTGAAAATATTATAATGCCATCCAGTTTTTGTTGTTGGTGGTTTGGGGGGAAATAGTGTTTAAGAAAATTCTTTCCTTAATGGGATATTTTACAGTGTATGGTTTAATGCAGATATTTATAATCAACTTTAAAATGGCCTACCATAAAAGGTCACCTGAAGAAGAAACCCCAAATGATCTTGACATTAGGAACATGAATGCTACTGTTGTACAAACAATAATTATTCTCCTACCCAATTAGGCAAATTAATTACAACAAGTGCTAAAGCAGTGATTCCTTAATGCAGCTAATTAACACAGCGTCTTATGTTCACTCACACAAATTCATGTCTAGATGCTCGTATTAAGACAATGCTTAAGATTGTTTGTTCTTAATACCAATATTAGCAATTTGTTAATTTGGATGGGATTAGCACTTTACAAAACACTGTATTAAGGGAAATGATTAATTTTCAAAGTAAGAACTTTTCTCAAATTAAGCATACACAGTGTGTCAATTCCTTGGTGAGGGACTCCTCCAAGAGACTCCTTTTTTTTAAACTAAGAATGTTTGAATGTGTGAATCAATAGTGCTGGGATTTAGTGCTCAAAAGCAAGGGTCAAAAATTGTGAAGTTGACTTAAAAATCATGAGATATTAATAAAATAATGGATTCATTTCATTTCCTTGATGGCTTCTAGGATTCACCTGGTCATCATTTTCATTCTATTGCCTGCAGACACATGGGCTAGGGATTTGTAGAAGCTGCTGTTCATGACTGAGATCTTGGTCTGTTATTGAACTTGTACTGAGGTCTTGGTGACAGTTATCGATTCTCAAGATATTTTTGGGAAAAAAATGCTTCTAATTTCAGCTCTAGTCCTGATCCCTGCCTTGCCTGGCCCAGGGTTGAGGCACCTTCTTGGAGGGAGTGGTGGTGTTTTTTTTAGTGTGGTGCGCTGTCTGACAAGCTTATCTTTTGGACTGGGCACCCCCTGAGGAGAAGAGGTTGCCATGCTGCTGCTGGGTCCTCAGATCCTCTCCCCCCCTCCCCCAAGCTCACAGAACAGTGAAATTAACAAGCTGGCTGTGCTGAGCTTGCAACTGCTTCTGGACTCAGTGCCTGCCAGCTTATCTTCAGACAGGTACATCCCCCCTCCCCACACCAAGAAGCAAAGGATCCTCCATCACTGGGACTGAGGCTGGGTGGTCCCTCCCAGAGCTTGCAGTTAAATGTTTTTTTTTTCTTTTCTTCAATAGTTCATTGTTTCTCATCGAGATTCACAGTGATATGCTCCTGGTTCTTAGTTCATTCTTGCTCCGTGGGACAAAGAGAAAATTAAGAGTTTAATCAAGAACAAGGAAAAAAAGTGAGGGAATGAACATGTGGCTGGCCAGCTCCGCACCACCCCACCATGATGGGCAGCCATGGTGGCCAGTGACAGCCAGCCACAGTGGTCCCCCAACTCTGGATGTGTGTCTGCTGGCCCAAACAAACATGATAGCCCACCGTAGCCCACTTGGTGACCTCTGAGGTCCAAGCCCAGGCTAGCTGCCATCACAGCCCAGTTCAATCCAGGGCTAACATCTTGTTGCACCTGCACAGATGTACAGATGAGATCCAGTCCAAAACAGGCCACTGTTGCATCTGTTTTTACCCTATGAAAGCAAATAGCTTCATTCTAGGGACAGAGAGTGGATTATGAGATGAGCTGAATCAAGTATACACTTAAAGAAAGAGTCAAGCAGTAAGGGCACAATCTAGCTGCCGTTAATGTCAATGGGGGACTTAATTACCGTTTGACATTTTTTTTTTTAACCTAGTCCCTCTATCCAGACTGGTTTGGTTATGTGGCAGTGTAGTAAACACTAATGTAGTAAAATGTAAATGGTAGTTCAGTAAATGGTAATATCCAGTTTCCGGTTTAGCAACTAACTGTCAGAGTTACCAGACACTTTAAAGACTAACAAATATTTATTGGTGCATGGGCTTTCATCAACTCTTCACAACCTTTCTCCCTCCTACCTCTCTGCGCTAATTTCCCTCCATACTCCAGTCTGTGAACTCCGCTCCTCCTCTGTCCCCTCTCTCACCCTCCCATGCCTCCCCTGCTCCCCTAACTGCCTTCGTCCCTTCTCCCTAGCTGCCCCCCATGCCTGGAACTCCCTCCCTGCCCACATCTACCTAACCCCTCCCTTTCTACCCTCAAATCCCTCCTCAAGATCCACTTCTTCTGCTCTGCCCTCCCCGACTCCTCACTCCCCTCATCTAACTTCTGCTGATACCTACCATCCAGTACAGTCTGTTACCTGATATCTGTGTCCTCATATCCTCACCACATGGACCACGAGCCATCATTCTTGATATAACCAAACCAAGCACCTGGGACCTCGCATCTTCGTGAATGTTATACTCCTTGTCTCTCCCTCTGTTCCCCTTCCTTCCCCTCCCCCCTCCACTCTCTTAGATTGTAAGTCCTAGGGCAGGGACTGTGTCTATTCCATTACTTTTTAAAGCGCCAGATATATTGATGGTGCTATATAAATGCTTGATGATGATGATGATGATGATGATGATGATGATGATGGGTGTTTTCAGATGTTACGGGCGGCCGGTTCACCAAAGTGGATTCCCGATGGGGATGAACAGAACAACCACCCCCTGGGGTGAATAAAAGCCCCGAACAGATGTGACAGGACCGGGACCACGGCTGGGTATCAGGCCACCAGATCACGGCCCGGGGCAGTGCAACAGACATGATGCCGATTCCCAGCCATGGTCAAAACACCCAGAATCCACCGCGCAGGCGCGGGACACAGACATGGCCACCTGAGGGCAAACGAAGCCAAAAGGTACAAAAGGGAATGCCCACACAAGGGAAATGGGAAGGGAAGGGGGAGAGGGAGAAGAGTCGGACAGGTACCATACACAGCAGGCACACAGGCAGTAGAGGCACAGTGGAACACACAGCACGAGCACATGCCCGGGCACACACACACACACACACACACACACACACACACACACAAAAGGCAAAGGAAGGGAAGGAGGACACGGGCGGCCGGACAACACACAAGGCACAATGGGAGCAAAAGGGGGGGCAGGACATGGAATGGGGGGAACCGCAAAGGGGCAGGGCAGGCCACAGGCAACAGCAACCACAACCCCCACAACAGCACAGTCCACACGGGCGCCCCCAAAGCAACACAGGCAGTCATGGAAAGGGGAGGGGCAGGATCTCAGGACCAATGCACAGCGAGCCATGCAGAAATGGTCCAGGAGGCAGACGGAGACCCCACACCCACAGAGGGGTTGATGGAGGGCAGACAGGACAGCCGGTGCAGCGCTGCAGGTTCAAGGATGCACACACACCCCCAGAGGAAGCACCGAGGGCCAGTCCGGGGGTTTCGGAACCCCCAGGTCATGCAAGCACCCAAGAGGGGGGGACGGGCTTCAGGTGGCAGTGCTGGCGGGTGGGGACAGGTAGCTGGACACAGGCGGGTCAGTGAGGCCATACTGAGCACCGCACCCAGACACCAGGGAGGACAACTATGGAGAGGAACCCCGGGTATGCAGGCAGACTGTGGGGTGGGACCCAGAGGGGGCCCAGGGCCACAGGCAGGGGCAGTAGCACCCCTGGAAGCAGGCTTCACTACAGTACAGCAGAGACATCAGGGAGGGAGAAGCCAGCAGGGACTGGCCCCCTCAGACAGGGGCAGGAGCCCACACGGGGGCAGGACACCGGGGGTCCGGGAGGAACACCGGGACTCACAGGCAGCTGCTGGGGGCCACCGCGGTCCCAGGGGCCGGGTGCCCCACCCGGTGAACCAGGTGGGGCCAATGGATCAAGCCCTGGCAGTACCCCAGAAAGGACATGTGGTGGGCAATTAGGTAGTAGGCCTCGAAGGGATCATGCATGGAGAGACCCAGCTGGATGTCCAAATGGGACCACACACCCAACAGGGCCAACAGCTCTGCCACGGAAGGCTCCAACACACATCAGGCAGCAGAAGGGGGCCAAAGAAGATGTCCCAGCTTCAGCAGCCAGTGGTACACCACCGCACGGGTGCGCTGGAACCCACGCGCCCCATGAACACTGGCAAAGTAGGACACGGCCAAGGCAGGGCCCCCCTCAGCAAGGCACAGCGTGTAGGCACCCAGGCCACACACACAGAGCGCAGACACGGTCTTAGCCCCAGACCAGGGCACATGAGAACACCTCATGTCCAGGATGCGTCCATCAGGGAAGCGAACCAGCCCCAGGGTGTCCGCATGCAGCCAGCAATCATGAGCGCTTGCCGCATAGCCAAAGTAGAGCAGTCTGGAGCTCAAGCTCTCAAAGGCACCCGCACGGCTGGCCGGGCTGCCCAGGAGCAGTTGCATGCCCGGGGTATGCCACAGGTCGCACAGAGACATGGTCTCACGGAAGGTCCAGATACGGGGGGCCCCATGGGGGCTGGGAAGCGGGAGCCCAGTGGATGGACAACCAGCCATGGTCCAGCTAGACAGAGATAATAACACCATGGACAGGGGGGCACACATACCCTCCGGGGCCGGGCGGGCCTCCGAGGGGTCCCAAGGACAGGAAAAGTGGCCATGGACCACAACAGTGTAGAACAACAGACAAGGCATGGGGTGCGGACCTGGCACAGCTGCTGAAAACAATAGCACTCACGTAACATCTAATCGGGACGCCAAGGCCACGGTGTTGCAAACAGACATGGGGGTTGGGGGTTTATGGGTGAAGGCATGCAGCTGCACAAGGAGCTCATGGAACCATGCGCCCATGCAGGTATGACGACCCATGCTCAGCCAGCATGTGTACCCATGGGCACGCCCGCAGACCCATGCACCCCATTGGGGGACCGGCCAGGTGAGGGCCGGCTCCTGGAATCGCCACCCAGCTGAAGGGCCATAATAAACATCCCACAACCCCCGGGGCCCCCACCACCATGGAGCGGGACAGCGCAGCCACCTACTGGATGCATCTTGTGCTCGCAGGTGAGGTGCACCTGGCCACCCGGCTGCAGGTTTCCTTGGCCTGGAGAGTTGCAAGGGCCCACAGGGTGCACCATGGCTGCAGGAGAGCCTGTTCCCGGCTCAGGGCACAGAGGCTATCCAGGACAAACTGGCAGGCCATGAGTCGGGCCCGGACCCGGGCCGCGGTGCTCCGCGAGGTGGCCAGGCGCCTCCTGTGGGCAAGGGAGACCATGGGCTGGTCTATTCAGCTCACTATGCCCATTGAGAGGTGTCTATGGGTCGCTGTGTGACCACAGGGTTGGTGGGCGAGGGCGCTGGCCCAGTGGGACGAGGCAGCCTGGAGGGCCCACCTCAGGATGGACAAGCTCACCCTGCTGCAGCTAGCGGAGCTCCTTACACCCTGGCTAGAGCAACAGCACAGTTCCATGAGGACCCCCATCCCCATGGTCCAGCGGGTGGCCATAGGGGTCTGGGCCCTGGCAATGCTCGACTCCTGCCGATCCGTGTCCCAGCACTTTGGGGTAGGGCTCAGCACTGTAGCCTGTATCCTCCGGGATGTGTGCGAGGCTGTGGAGGGCGTGTTCCTGGACAGAACAATCCAGCTGGTGGACCAGGAGGCCGTGATGTTGGGATTCGTGGCCGGAGGCTTCCCCAACTGCATGGGAGCCATGGACGGCACCCACGTCGAGATCCTCCGCCCCTTCTCAGGGGAGGCAGCAGAGTATGTGAACCGGTACGGGTACCACTCCCTGCAGCTGCAGGCAGTTGTGGATCACTGGGGCTGGTTCATAAACATCTTCACGGGCAACTCCAGCCGCAGTCATGACGCCAGGATCATGACCATCTCCCCCTTCTATTCCAGGATGTTCAGGGGGGATTTTGCTGACATGGGGATGACCTGGATCGAGGGGGTACCGATGCCCCCCTGTATCCTGGGAGACCCTGCCTACCCCCTCACCCGTTAGTTGATGAAGGTCTACCCTGTTGCACAAACCCCTGCTAAAGTGCTATACAATACCTGCCTGTGCTCCAGCAGGACTGTGGTGGAGCAAGCCTTCGGGGCCCTCAAGCAGCGCTGGAGGAGTCTCGCTGGGCACCTAGACTACACTGTGGAGACCTCCGCCCTGGTTATCAGGGCCTTCTGTGTGTTCCCCAATGTCTGCGAGACTGAGGGGGCAGCCCTGGAATACCCTGAACCCCACCAGGCCCCCGATCCTGTGCCCCTGTACGTGAATGCCGAGAACCCCAGGGAGTACCGTTATGCAAAGCGCATCCGGGACGTCCTGATGAGGCTTATCGCCCGGGGGGCCCAGGTGTGAGGGGCTCCGCTCCCTGTCTCACCCCCTGGGGTTCCCGGGTCCGGCCCCTGCAAGGGTGCACCCCCCGTCACCCACATACAGGCCCTGGAGGCATACTTGTGCATATACATTTATTTCACCCACGTGTACATTTCATCCATGTGCACCGCCCTCCCCCTCCCTCCCCCTCCCCCCCATCCCCCTCGTTTCCTTGGTCGGCCCCATGAGGACCCGGTGTGGGCCAGGATCCCTGTGAGCTCCCCTGCCCCTGCTGTCTGTGTTCCCAGCAGTGTCCTGGGCCTCATCCTGTTCTGGCAGGGGGGGCAGTGGTTAGGGGGAGGGGGGCTGGGAACTGGGCCCCCCCCCATGATGGCTGCACCCTCCAGAGGCCAGGGGGCACCGGGAGGCAGATGCGCGGCCCCTGAGGGTGGAGGGGAAACTGGGGCAACTGGCCAGGGGGTGAGGGTGCCGAGGGGTCTGGCATGGGGCCCTGGGCAGGCAGGGTGCCCGGGGGTGTGACTGCCATCACATAAGTGCACATTGTGCCGGCGTGCAGGAGCAGGGAGGTCCCAATATCGTGGGACCTATCCATCTTCACAGAGTGCTCCCGCACCATGCCTGAGATGGCCTGCTCCAGCATCCCGAGTGCCTCCACCTGCCTGCTGTGCTCCCGGCGCTCCCAACTCCATTCCAGGTGCACCTTGCCCTGGAGTCTCATGTCCCTTGCCTCTGCCCGCTCCAGGGACCGCTCGATGGCTGCCTCCATCCGGTCCATGGCCGCTATAATCCTCTCCCCCTGTTCTGCCGAGGTCCAGATGATGTCTTCCGTCTGGTCCTCCCTCCTCCTGTGGACCCATGCCCGGTGCTCCCTCATGCACTGCGATGGGGCCACAAGCCCTGGGGACGCTGACTGACGGGGTTGCCCTGAGGGTACGGGAGGGTTAATCCGATCCTGATCCAGGGCCCTGCCCTCTGGCCATGATGATGCAGGGGCCTCATGGGCCCCCGGGCATCTCACCCAGCCCCTCCCCACCCCCTGACCCAAGCCCCTACCACCCCCTCCAACTGTTCGGGAATCCCCTCTCTGAACCCCGGAGTGCCCTCCCTACCGGACGACCTGCCTCACCTGGTTCCTGTGCCTGCTGACAGGTCTCCTCAGCGGCTGCCTGCTTGGTTGCCTGGGTCTGGTCCTGGGGTGTCCCATGGCCTGTGGGCGAGGAGGGGGGGTTGTGGGTGTAGGGGTGTGCAATTGGGCGACCTGGGGCTGGGCCCCCTCCCGCCTTGCTTGTGGGGGGCTGGGGCTGGACGTGGCCCATTCATCCCCCCCTTGGCCCCTGCCCCTGTGGGCCTGGTTCCTTCCCACATCCGGGTCACCTGCTTACCCTCAATGTCTGTCTTGGATCCTTCTGAGGCCCGCCCCTCGGTGTGGGAGTGCTCCCCCATGGAGCACTGGCTGAGGGTGATGAGGGTGCCAGCCTCGGACTCCGCTTGCCCAGTCTTGGGTGGGTGCTCTCTGGGCTGCTGTCCAGGGGGACCTGCAGGTGCTGTGGGTCCCGGGGCTTTCCTCCTGGGGGTCTCGGGCCCTGCAGCTCGTGTATACCAGGGGGGCAGAGAGGGGAGGGGGTACCTCAGCCTGTTGCCTGCCCTGGACCACAGCACTCCTGACGAGCTGTGGGGCAACTATGGACCCCTTCATATGCAAGATGCGGTCCAGGACATCGTAGAATGGGGCGGTCCGGGCTCCGCGTCCGGACCGCCTATTGTTGTCCCGAATGGCCTTGTACCCCCTCTTTAGCTCGTTGGCCTTTGAGCGGCACTGTGCCACTGTGTGCTGATGCCCCGCCGCCTGCATGTCCCGCACTATGTCCTGGTAGATATACTCATTGCGCTGGTTGAGCGTGAGCTCCAGCTGGTACTCCAGGGTCCCCCAGATCCTTATGAAGTCCCGGGTCTCCTGGAGCCCCCACTGGCCCCCTCTGTGGTACGCCTTCCTCCCTCTTCTCCACTGTGGTTTGTTGTCCTCCTCCTCCTCCTCCTCCCCCTCCCCCTCCGCCTTCACCCGGACTGGTCCGGTGTCCTCCGGGGGCTCGTCCACCCGGGCGCTCTTCCATGTCTGTGGGAGGCAGGGGGTGGGGGGTTTAGGGTTGATGTCCTGGCCCCTCGCAGGGCTCCCCCTTCCCCCTCCTCTCTGGCGGGAGCCCAGGCTTGTCCCTTGCCCCCCCTTGGTCCCCTGCTTCCCTGCCCTTGTTTCCCGTTACCCGTTTCCTGGCTGCCTCCTCCTCCCCCGTTCCGTCTGATGTCCCCGGGGCATTGTGTCCCACCTGCTGCTGCGGGTGTTGTCCCTGCACCTCCTCCATCGTCAGCATGACCCCCGGCTCCCCCTCCTCTGCCTGCGATCCCTCCACCGCTGTCACTGCCTCCTCCTCCTCAACCCTTGCTCTCTTGCCCACCGCTCTCTTCCACCTCCCTCCTCACTCCATCCCGCCACGCTTCCCTGCTGCATATTTCCCTTTAAATCTCCTTCCACTGGTTGTGTTGTTGCTGGTTTCCTGGCCGCAATGCTGCATGCATTGTTCACAGCTGGGGATCATTTTCTTTGGTTCCACCCGGGGATTGGCATCCAGACGTTACTTTTTGTTGTTTCTCGGTGGGAATCTCTTTGAACACGCTTCCCGAGATTTTGCACCAGCGAGCCCGGGAAGCATGGTTGAAATTGACCCCATGTGGGTATTGACTGTGGTGAACATCTGGCAGCTGCCTAACAGACATTCAGGGCTCTTTGGCCCCGCCGCGGGATTGAGCGTGGTTCACTGTGGTTAAGCGTGATCTCATAACATCTGAAAACACCCGATGATGATGATGATGATGATGATGATGATGATGATCAGCACAACCTGACTTCCTCAGATGAATGGATTAGGGAGTTGGTATATATATATATATATATGGGGTGATTTCAGACGTTGCGGGTGGCCGGTTCACCACAGTGGATTCCTGGTGGGGGTGAACCAAACAACCACCCCCCATGGCAAATAAAAGCACCGGACAGATGTGATGGGAAGGGGACCATGGCCTGGAATTGGACATGGCCCGGGGCAGCGCAACAGACATTACGCCGATTCCCAGCCTTGGTCAAAACACCCAGAATCCACGGGGCAGGGGCGGGACACAGACATGGCCATCTGAGGGCAAATGAAGTCAAAAGGCACACAAGGGAATGCCCACACAAGGGAAATGGGAAGGGAGGGGGGAGAGGGAGACGAGGCTGACAGGTACCACACACAACAGCCACACACACACACAATGGGGGCACGGGGACACACACAGAACAAGCACATGCCTGCTCACACCCACGCACCCCCCCCACACGCAGGCATGGAAGAAAGGAAAGGAAGGGAAGAGGGGGACATGGGTGCCCAGACACCACGCAAGGCCCCGGTTCGGGGCGCGGGACCGGGAAGAGGGGAGGAACGGGCACAGGGGCAAGGCAAGCCACCGCTGAGAGGTACAAAAAACCCCACAGCAGAACAGTCCCCACGGGCACCCCCACAGCAAAGCACACTGTCCCGGAATGGGGGGGGCTGCAGCTCAGGAGAAAGGCACAGCGGGAGCCCACAAGGCACAATGAGCCAGCGGGGAAGGGTCCAGGAGGCACATGCAGACACCGCACCCCAACGAGGGACCAATGGATGGCAGGCAGGAGAGGCAGTCCAGCACAGCAGGTCCAAGGATGGGTGCACCCCCTTGTAGGAGGTCTGGAGGGGCAGTCCGGGGGCCCCGGAACCCCAGGGTCACACAAGCAAACAGGGGGGAGGGGGGAGGCCCAGAGGTGGGCCGGTTCCACAGCCGGGGCAGCAGCACTCCGGGAAGCAGGCATCACAGCAGCATGGCAGAGACATCAGGGAGGGGGCAGGCACTGGGGTCCAGCCCCCTGGGCAGGCCCGGAAGCCCACACGGGCCAGGACACAGGGGTGCAGGGAGGCACACAGGGGCTCACAGGCAGCCATTGGGGGCAGCTGGGGGTCCAGGCCCAGGGTGCCCAGCCCGATGAACCAGGTGGGGCCAATGGATCATGCCCCGGCGGTACCCTAACACGGACATGTGGTGGGCGATCAGGTAGTAAGCCTCAAAGGGGTCATGCACTGAGAGCCCCAACTGGACATTAGGACGGGACCAGACCCGCGCCAGAGCCAACAGCTCCGCTGCGGAAGGCTCCGAAAAACAGCAGACAGCAGCAGGGGGCCAATGAAGTTGCCCCAGCCCCAGAAGCCGGTGATACACCGCCACACAGGTGTGCTGGTACCCACGTGCCGTGTGAATGCAGCCAAAGTAGGACACGGCCAAGGCAGGTCCCCCCTCTTCAAGGCACAGTGAGTAGGCGCCCAGGCTGCATACCCACAGCACACTCACGGTCTCAACCCCAGACCAGGGCACATGTGAACATCTATTCTCCGGGACATGCCCATCAGGGAAGTGGACCAGCCCCAGGGTCTCGGCATGCAGCCAGCAATCATGAGCGCTCGCCTCATAGCCAAAGTAGCGGAGTCCAGTGCTCACGCTTGCGAAGGCAGACAAGTGGCTGTCCGACCTGCCCAGGAGCAGCTGCATGGCAGGGCTACGCCACAGGTTGCATACGGACATGGTCTCGATGTAGGTCCAGGGATGCGGGGCCCCATGGGGGCTGGGAAGCGGGAGCCCCATGGATGGACATGCAGTCATGGTCCAACCGCCCGGGGAGATGAGCACCAAGCTCAGGGGGCCTCACACACCTTCCGGGGCTGAGGGGCCTCCCGGGGGTCCCAAGGACAGGGAAAGCGGCCACGGGCCACAACAATGTAGCACAACAGAGTGAGGCGTGGGGTGCGGACCCAGCACAGCTGCACAACACAATAGCTTTCACATACCAACTAATCAGCCCTCCAAGGCCACAGAGCATCAAACATTCAGGGGTGGGTGGATGTTGATGGCTGCTTGCATCCAGCTGCACAAGGAGCGTGCGGAGCCATGTGGATCCTAGACCACAGGGAGCAGCAGCACCTACCAACAGCAGAGGTGCACAGAGTCGCCCATCCGTGGGCATCCCTGGCCTACAGAGTTGTAAGGGCCTGTGGGGCCCACCATGGGTGCATCAGGCCCATCCTGCCTAGGCATGTCACCCGGGGGCCTGAGGGGTGCAGGCCCTCCTCCCTGGCCCACCCCCCGGGGGTTCCTAAGGCTGGTCCCTGCATGGGCACGGGTGCCCCACCCCCTGTCACCCACATATGGGACCAGGAGCCACTGTACCACCAACACCTTTTATTTCACCCATGTGTACATTGTCACCCATTCCCTCAGACCCGGTTGTGCCCTGTCACCACTATGGACCCCCCCTGCACCACNGATGATGATGATGATGATGATGATGATGATCAGCACAACCTGACTTCCTCAGATGAATGGATTAGGGAGTTGGTATATATATATATATATATGGGGTGATTTCAGACGTTGCGGGTGGCCGGTTCACCACAGTGGATTCCTGGTGGGGGTGAACCAAACAACCACCCCCCATGGCAAATAAAAGCACCGGACAGATGTGATGGGAAGGGGACCATGGCCTGGAATTGGACATGGCCCGGGGCAGCGCAACAGACATTACGCCGATTCCCAGCCTTGGTCAAAACACCCAGAATCCACGGGGCAGGGGCGGGACACAGACATGGCCATCTGAGGGCAAATGAAGTCAAAAGGCACACAAGGGAATGCCCACACAAGGGAAATGGGAAGGGAGGGGGGAGAGGGAGACGAGGCTGACAGGTACCACACACAACAGCCACACACACACACAATGGGGGCACGGGGACACACACAGAACAAGCACATGCCTGCTCACACCCACGCACCCCCCCCACACGCAGGCATGGAAGAAAGGAAAGGAAGGGAAGAGGGGGACATGGGTGCCCAGACACCACGCAAGGCCCCGGTTCGGGGCGCGGGACCGGGAAGAGGGGAGGAACGGGCACAGGGGCAAGGCAAGCCACCGCTGAGAGGTACAAAAAACCCCACAGCAGAACAGTCCCCACGGGCACCCCCACAGCAAAGCACACTGTCCCGGAATGGGGGGGGCTGCAGCTCAGGAGAAAGGCACAGCGGGAGCCCACAAGGCACAATGAGCCAGCGGGGAAGGGTCCAGGAGGCACATGCAGACACCGCACCCCAACGAGGGACCAATGGATGGCAGGCAGGAGAGGCAGTCCAGCACAGCAGGTCCAAGGATGGGTGCACCCCCTTGTAGGAGGTCTGGAGGGGCAGTCCGGGGGCCCCGGAACCCCAGGGTCACACAAGCAAACAGGGGGGAGGGGGGAGGCCCAGAGGTGGGCCGGTTCCACAGCCGGGGCAGCAGCACTCCGGGAAGCAGGCATCACAGCAGCATGGCAGAGACATCAGGGAGGGGGCAGGCACTGGGGTCCAGCCCCCTGGGCAGGCCCGGAAGCCCACACGGGCCAGGACACAGGGGTGCAGGGAGGCACACAGGGGCTCACAGGCAGCCATTGGGGGCAGCTGGGGGTCCAGGCCCAGGGTGCCCAGCCCGATGAACCAGGTGGGGCCAATGGATCATGCCCCGGCGGTACCCTAACACGGACATGTGGTGGGCGATCAGGTAGTAAGCCTCAAAGGGGTCATGCACTGAGAGCCCCAACTGGACATTAGGACGGGACCAGACCCGCGCCAGAGCCAACAGCTCCGCTGCGGAAGGCTCCGAAAAACAGCAGACAGCAGCAGGGGGCCAATGAAGTTGCCCCAGCCCCAGAAGCCGGTGATACACCGCCACACAGGTGTGCTGGTACCCACGTGCCGTGTGAATGCAGCCAAAGTAGGACACGGCCAAGGCAGGTCCCCCCTCTTCAAGGCACAGTGAGTAGGCGCCCAGGCTGCATACCCACAGCACACTCACGGTCTCAACCCCAGACCAGGGCACATGTGAACATCTATTCTCCGGGACATGCCCATCAGGGAAGTGGACCAGCCCCAGGGTCTCGGCATGCAGCCAGCAATCATGAGCGCTCGCCTCATAGCCAAAGTAGCGGAGTCCAGTGCTCACGCTTGCGAAGGCAGACAAGTGGCTGTCCGACCTGCCCAGGAGCAGCTGCATGGCAGGGCTACGCCACAGGTTGCATACGGACATGGTCTCGATGTAGGTCCAGGGATGCGGGGCCCCATGGGGGCTGGGAAGCGGGAGCCCCATGGATGGACATGCAGTCATGGTCCAACCGCCCGGGGAGATGAGCACCAAGCTCAGGGGGCCTCACACACCTTCCGGGGCTGAGGGGCCTCCCGGGGGTCCCAAGGACAGGGAAAGCGGCCACGGGCCACAACAATGTAGCACAACAGAGTGAGGCGTGGGGTGCGGACCCAGCACAGCTGCACAACACAATAGCTTTCACATACCAACTAATCAGCCCTCCAAGGCCACAGAGCATCAAACATTCAGGGGTGGGTGGATGTTGATGGCTGCTTGCATCCAGCTGCACAAGGAGCGTGCGGAGCCATGTGGATCCTAGACCACAGGGAGCAGCAGCACCTACCAACAGCAGAGGTGCACAGAGTCGCCCATCCGTGGGCATCCCTGGCCTACAGAGTTGTAAGGGCCTGTGGGGCCCACCATGGGTGCATCAGGCCCATCCTGCCTAGGCATGTCACCCGGGGGCCTGAGGGGTGCAGGCCCTCCTCCCTGGCCCACCCCCCGGGGGTTCCTAAGGCTGGTCCCTGCATGGGCACGGGTGCCCCACCCCCTGTCACCCACATATGGGACCAGGAGCCACTGTACCACCAACACCTTTTATTTCACCCATGTGTACATTGTCACCCATTCCCTCAGACCCGGTTGTGCCCTGTCACCACTATGGACCCCCCCTGCACCACCCTCCCCCTCCAAGCCCTCCCCCCACCCCCGTCTCCTGGGACAGCCCCGTGCACACCAGGTCTGGGCCACTGAGCTCATTGAGCTCACCTCCCCCCACTGTCTGAGCTGGTAGACGTGTCCTGGGCCACCTCCTGGTCCAGCCGGGGGGGGGGCCCGGTTTGGGGGAGAGGGGGGCCGGGACCCGGGACCCCAACCATGGTGACTGCACCCTCCTGGGGCCAGGGGCCCCAGGAACTGAATGCACGGCCCTGGCGGGCATGAGGGCAGCAGGGGGAGCAGGTCAGGGATCTGGGGCGCCGATGGGCCAGGCATGGGAACCTGGCTAGGCAGGGTGCCCGGGGGGGTGCCTGACATGACATAGGTGCACATGGTGCCGGCGTGAGGAGCAATGAGGTCCCAATATCATGGGACCTGTCCATCTTGTCCGAGTGCACCTGCAGCATGGCTTCAATGTCCTGCTTCAGCCCCCCGAGCAGCTTCTCCTGCCTGCTGTGCTCCCGGCGTTCCTGCCTCTGCTCCAGGCGCACCTCGACCTGGAGCCTCCTGTCCCACTCCTCTGCCCGCTCCAGGGACCGCTCAATGGCTGCCTCCATCCGGTCCACAGCCGCGATCATCCTCTCCCCCTGTTCCGCCGCTGTCCGGACGATCTCCTCCACCTGCTCCTCCCTGCGCCTGCAGACCCGTGCCCGGTGCTGCCTCATGTGCTTGGCTGGAGCCACGGGTCCAGGGGATGCAGGCTGCTGGGGTTGACCTGTGGNCCCACGGGCACCCCCACAGCAAAGCACACTGTCCCGGAATGGGGGGGGCTGCAGCTCAGGAGAAAGGCACAGCGGGAGCCCACAAGGCACAATGAGCCAGCGGGGAAGGGTCCAGGAGGCACATGCAGACACCGCACCCCAACGAGGGACCAATGGATGGCAGGCAGGAGAGGCAGTCCAGCACAGCAGGTCCAAGGATGGGTGCACCCCCTTGTAGGAGGTCTGGAGGGGCAGTCCGGGGGCCCCGGAACCCCAGGGTCACACAAGCAAACAGGGGGGAGGGGGGAGGCCCAGAGGTGGGCCGGTTCCACAGCCGGGGCAGCAGCACTCCGGGAAGCAGGCATCACAGCAGCATGGCAGAGACATCAGGGAGGGGGCAGGCACTGGGGTCCAGCCCCCTGGGCAGGCCCGGAAGCCCACACGGGCCAGGACACAGGGGTGCAGGGAGGCACACAGGGGCTCACAGGCAGCCATTGGGGGCAGCTGGGGGTCCAGGCCCAGGGTGCCCAGCCCGATGAACCAGGTGGGGCCAATGGATCATGCCCCGGCGGTACCCTAACACGGACATGTGGTGGGCGATCAGGTAGTAAGCCTCAAAGGGGTCATGCACTGAGAGCCCCAACTGGACATTAGGACGGGACCAGACCCGCGCCAGAGCCAACAGCTCCGCTGCGGAAGGCTCCGAAAAACAGCAGACAGCAGCAGGGGGCCAATGAAGTTGCCCCAGCCCCAGAAGCCGGTGATACACCGCCACACAGGTGTGCTGGTACCCACGTGCCGTGTGAATGCAGCCAAAGTAGGACACGGCCAAGGCAGGTCCCCCCTCTTCAAGGCACAGTGAGTAGGCGCCCAGGCTGCATACCCACAGCACACTCACGGTCTCAACCCCAGACCAGGGCACATGTGAACATCTATTCTCCGGGACATGCCCATCAGGGAAGTGGACCAGCCCCAGGGTCTCGGCATGCAGCCAGCAATCATGAGCGCTCGCCTCATAGCCAAAGTAGCGGAGTCCAGTGCTCACGCTTGCGAAGGCAGACAAGTGGCTGTCCGACCTGCCCAGGAGCAGCTGCATGGCAGGGCTACGCCACAGGTTGCATACGGACATGGTCTCGATGTAGGTCCAGGGATGCGGGGCCCCATGGGGGCTGGGAAGCGGGAGCCCCATGGATGGACATGCAGTCATGGTCCAACCGCCCGGGGAGATGAGCACCAAGCTCAGGGGGCCTCACACACCTTCCGGGGCTGAGGGGCCTCCCGGGGGTCCCAAGGACAGGGAAAGCGGCCACGGGCCACAACAATGTAGCACAACAGAGTGAGGCGTGGGGTGCGGACCCAGCACAGCTGCACAACACAATAGCTTTCACATACCAACTAATCAGCCCTCCAAGGCCACAGAGCATCAAACATTCAGGGGTGGGTGGATGTTGATGGCTGCTTGCATCCAGCTGCACAAGGAGCGTGCGGAGCCATGTGGATCCTAGACCACAGGGAGCAGCAGCACCTACCAACAGCAGAGGTGCACAGAGTCGCCCATCCGTGGGCATCCCTGGCCTACAGAGTTGTAAGGGCCTGTGGGGCCCACCATGGGTGCATCAGGCCCATCCTGCCTAGGCATGTCACCCGGGGGCCTGAGGGGTGCAGGCCCTCCTCCCTGGCCCACCCCCCGGGGGTTCCTAAGGCTGGTCCCTGCATGGGCACGGGTGCCCCACCCCCTGTCACCCACATATGGGACCAGGAGCCACTGTACCACCAACACCTTTTATTTCACCCATGTGTACATTGTCACCCATTCCCTCAGACCCGGTTGTGCCCTGTCACCACTATGGACCCCCCCTGCACCACCCTCCCCCTCCAAGCCCTCCCCCCACCCCCGTCTCCTGGGACAGCCCCGTGCACACCAGGTCTGGGCCACTGAGCTCATTGAGCTCACCTCCCCCCACTGTCTGAGCTGGTAGACGTGTCCTGGGCCACCTCCTGGTCCAGCCGGGGGGGGGGCCCGGTTTGGGGGAGAGGGGGGCCGGGACCCGGGACCCCAACCATGGTGACTGCACCCTCCTGGGGCCAGGGGCCCCAGGAACTGAATGCACGGCCCTGGCGGGCATGAGGGCAGCAGGGGGAGCAGGTCAGGGATCTGGGGCGCCGATGGGCCAGGCATGGGAACCTGGCTAGGCAGGGTGCCCGGGGGGGTGCCTGACATGACATAGGTGCACATGGTGCCGGCGTGAGGAGCAATGAGGTCCCAATATCATGGGACCTGTCCATCTTGTCCGAGTGCACCTGCAGCATGGCTTCAATGTCCTGCTTCAGCCCCCCGAGCAGCTTCTCCTGCCTGCTGTGCTCCCGGCGTTCCTGCCTCTGCTCCAGGCGCACCTCGACCTGGAGCCTCCTGTCCCACTCCTCTGCCCGCTCCAGGGACCGCTCAATGGCTGCCTCCATCCGGTCCACAGCCGCGATCATCCTCTCCCTGCGCCTGCAGACCCGTGCCCGGTGCTGCCTCATGTGCTTGGCTGGAGCCACGGGTCCAGGGGATGCAGGCTGCTGGGGTTGACCTGTGGGGAGAGGAGGGTGTGCTATATCGTGTCATGGGCCCCTGGCCCCGGGCCCGGATAGGCCAGGGCCCCCGCGGTCCCCCAGGCATGTTGCCTGGCCCCCCGAACCCATGGACCCCTTCCATTCCCACCTCCTCAGAATGACCAGTTAGCCCATATGTGACACCCGGCGGGCCCTCTGTACCGGACTGCCTGCCTCACCTGCTCCCTCTGCCTGCTGGGCGGGCTCCTTGGCGGCTGTGTCTGAGGTCACCTGGGTGCTGTCCCAGGATGGTCCGTGGCCTGTGGGCGAGGGGGGGTTGTGTGTGTTGGGGGTGTGTAGTTGGGTGACCTGGGGTAGGGCCCACTCCCACCTTGGGTCTGTGGCTGACCCTGGTCCTTCCGTTCCCCCCCCTGGACATTGCCCCCATAGGCATGAGCCCTCTCCCCTGTGGCACGGTTACTTACCCTCAGTCTCAGTGTCGTCCAAGGCCGGTCCCTCAGTGTGGGAGCACTCCCCCATGGACCCCCGGCTGTGTGTGCTGCGGGTGCCGACCTCGGACTTGCCTTGCCCGGCCTGGGGCTGGTGGCTCTCCGGGCTACAGTCCGTGGGGGGCCTGCAGGTTCCAGAGGTCCTGGTGTCTTCCTCCAGGGGATCCAGGGCCCTGGAGCTGGAGTCGACCACGGAGGCGGCGAGGGGAGGAGGATCCTCGACCTGTTCCCTGTCCTGGACCACAGCGCTCCCAACGAGTCGTGGGGTGACTATGGAGCCCTTCATGTGGAGGAAGTGGTCCAGGGCATCGTAGTATGGTGCGGTCCGGGCTCCGTGCCCAGACCTCCTATTGTTGCCCTGGATGGCCTTGTATCCCTTCTGCAGCTCTTTGGCCTTTGACGGCACTGTGCCACTGTCTGGGGGTGCCCTGCTGCCTCCATGTCCCACACTATGTCCCTGTAGACCTGCTTATTGTGCTGGTTGATTGCGAGATCCAGCTGGTACTCCAGGGTCCCCCAGATCTGTATAAAGTCCCAGGTCTCCTGGAGCCCCCACTGGCCCCCTTCTGTGGTAGGCCTTCCTCCCTCTCCTCCACACTGGGTTGTCTCCCTCCTCCTCCTCCTCCTCCAACCCCTCCTGCTGCTCCTCCAGCCGGGCTCGTCCGGTGTGCTCTGGGGGGGTCACCCACCCGGGGCGTTTTCCGTGTCTGCGGGAGGCAGGGGGTCAGGGGAATAATGGTTAGATCAAGGTCAGAGCCCCCCTCGTGGGATGCCCCCTTCCCCCCCGGCGGGCAGCTGGGTGTGCTCCTTGCCCCCCCTTGTCACCCCTTTGCCCCCTGTTCCCTAGCCCTTGCTCCCCCTTACCCATTTCCAGGGTGCCGCCTCCTCCGCCGGCCCAGCAGATGTCCCTTGGGCATCCTGTGCCGGCTGCTGAGGGTCCTTTCTCCCTACCATCTCCGTGGTCAGCGCAACCCCTGGCTCCCCCACCTCTGCCTGTGCTTCCTCCCCATCTCCCCCTCCAGTGCCCCTGCATCCTCCTCTGCCTCCTCCTTCTCACTCCTCACTCTCTCTTCTGCCACTGCTCTCTTCCTCCTCCCTCCTCACTCCATCCCGCCATGATTGCCTGTTGCGGTTCACCCTTTAAATCTCCCTCCGGCGGCTGTGTTGATGCTGGTAGCCTGGCTGCACCGTTGCGTGCATTGGCCGTGGCTGGGGATCATTTCCTTTGATCCCGGGCGGTGTTTGCCATTCAGACATTACGTTTGGTTGATCCCCGGTGGGGATCTCATTGACCATGCGTCCATGGGAATTGGTGCGTGGAGCCCGGGAAGTGTGGTTGAAATTGACCCCATGTGGGTATTGAACGTGGTGAACATCTGGCGGGTGCCTAACAGACATTCAGGGCTCTTTGGCCCCGCCACAGGATTGAGCATGGTTCACTGTGGTTGAGCGTGATCTTGTAACGTCTGAAAATACCCATGGGGTACTTTCAGACGATACGGGGCCCTTTGGCCCCGTACCGGAACCAACGTCTTCGTTCCCCGCCGGGGTCACCCCTGCACGGCCCAACAGACGTGCCGGGGGGATCCCGGCGGGGAAAGTGGGAGGGGCCGGGGCCGCGCGGCGCAACGTGCGGCCGCACGGCCCCGCCCCCTCCACGCACCCCGCCGCCCGCCCTCCGAGGAGACGGGCGGGCGGCGGGGCCAATGCGGCCGCCGCGTCTGGCCGATCGTGCCACGGCCCGGGATCCCGCCGGGGATCCCGGGCCGTGGCACGCGGCCAGACGTTACTTTTTGTTGGCCACGGCCCGGGGTCCGTTTGACCACGCTTCCCGGGACCTTCCCCCGGCTAGCCCGGGAAGCGTGGTTCAAATTGACCCCATGTGCCGATTGAGCGTGGCCAACATCTGGCGCGCCGCAAACAGACGTGCGGGACACGGTGACCCCAGGTGGGTATTCACCGTGGTTCACCGTGTCAACGTCATGTCTGAAATCACCCATGGTTACAAGTGGTATATATATATGGTTACAAGTGATGAGATTAGTTACAAAGGGGAAATAGTTTACACTGAAAGACAAAACCACTTGATCAAATAGAAACCCCTCCCAACATACAGATAAGTTGTAATGGCCCATTCATTATGAGATGTGCCATTCTTAAGGAGAGGTGGAGGAATATAGGTGGGTGTCAGATCTAAAAAGACAGGAAGAACTTGATCAGATCCAATCCCCTCCAAACCTATATGTGGGGGGATGCCCCTTAAATTAGGTTAGAACTGGATGGAAAAGATAGGCTGGAAAATCCAAAAAGTTACAAATGGTAAAACAGCTGTATAAAGGTGCAATTATTTTATGTAAGATGACAGAAAACCCAGATCTCGATTCAAACCCAATGAAACAGAGCCATATTTAGTAATGAATTCTAGTTTAGTGGTTTTGCATTCAAGCCATCCTTTTAGTGGTCTTTGTTTAAGTACATGAACCCTCAGGTCAAAGATGCTGTTTCCAGAAAGATTGAAGTGTTCACCAGGGATGTGCGAACGCGGTTCGGAAGTTTGGAGTTTGGACTGAAGTCGAATAGTTCGGTCGACCGAACCAAACTTTTGAACCGAACTCGACCGAATTGTTCGGTCGAATCCGAACCAGTTCAGAAGGACAAAAATAATGGTTTTGAATGTACAAACTCGGTTCAAAGTTTGGAATTTGACCGAACTCGAATAGTTCGGTCGGCCGAACTGAACTTTTGAACCAAACTCGATTTTCAAACCGAATCAAATTTCTGAACTTGGTTGGTATCACATCATTGACTGACTCCACCCTAGGATAGGAGAGGTGGTGAAAGGAGTGGGATGCAAACCTGTGAGCCGGCTGATGAGCCCTAAGCAGTGCGCGATGAAGTATGGCAGTGAATTGATGATGCCGATAGTCCCATCCCTAGGTTAAAGTCTGGCCAATAGCTGGCAAGCGAATCAACATCAAGCGATAGTTTCTTGAGAAGAGGCCTGTCTTTTTCAACTGTCAGTCTTTAAAAATCAGGGGGGTGAACACTAGGGATCAGGCACATCCCCCCCCCCCGATGTTGTCTGGCAGCTGTAGGGGGCTGGATGAAGGCGAATCATCTGAAGGTGTCTCTTGACAAGACTGATGGCTTGGTGGCTGGCACCCTTACTCAGTCAGGCATTGCAGGCTTGCTGGCATCAGTGGAGCAGCGGCAGAGGTCCAGTCAACACACACACACACACACACACACACACACACACGCACACAAAGTTCCACACGCAATCAAAATACTGTTTTTGGTTTCCAGTTTCCAGCGCGATCATGGGACCAAACGATATCGATGTCCAGATAGAGGCTGTGGTGAGAGGAGTATTTTGCCAGTTAAATCTGGTGTGACGGCTTTGGCCGTATGTCTCCAACACTGACCTGGCCACCATCATCCATGCCTTTATCACCTCAAGACTCGACTATAGCAACGCACTCTATGTAGGGCTAACTTTGGTGATGATCCAGAGACTGCAGCTGGTGCAGAATGCAGTAGCCCATCTCCTGACAGGAACGGATCACCATGAGTACATTACACCAGTGCTTCATTCTCTGAACTGGCTGCCTATAGTGTACTGGGTTCCATTCAAACTGTTTGTTTTGATTTATAGAACCCTAAATGGCCGGGCTCCCGCATACCTGAAGACTGCCTCACCTCCCCCGAGTCCTGGACCGGCCCCTGAAGTCAGCAGGGGATGTCCCCTCTGAGTCCCCCAGGTATCCTTGGTGGTGACAATGAGGGGGGCATTTTTGGTGGCTGCACCGCGGCTGTGGAATTCCGTCCCAATGGAGGCCTGTCTGGCTCCAGACCTCCCCTCTTTCTGAAGACAGTGTAAGACCTGGTTATTCCGCCAGGTGTTTGGTAAGAGGGATGGGTAAGGGGAGGTTGTGTCTCTGCCTATATTTTGTGGTTTTAAATTATATTTTTATAATTATTTTTATTATATGTGTCTTTATTGTATTTTATCATGTTGTAAGCCACACTGAGCTGCTGTGGAAATCCAAGTAAAATAAATAAGACTTGCTTTCCAGACCCTTTATTATCTTTGTCACTCTCCTTTGAACCCACCCTAATTTGTCAATGTCCTTTTTGAAACGAGGTGCCCCAAACTGGACACATTACTCCACATGTGGCCCGATCAGTACTAGATAAGGAAGAATTATTACCTTGACTAATGCTTCTGTTAATAAAGTCTAAAGTTGCAGCCACCATTAAACTGATTACCCATGTTCACTTTGTGATCAACCACAATCCCTAGATCCTTTTCACATGTGCTCCTACCATGCCAGGTATTCCGCATCTTATACGTGTGCATTTGTTCCCCCCTCCCAAAAAGGAAGAACTTTACATTTATCTCAGATGAATTTTATATTATTCATTTCTACCCAGATTTCCAACCAATCAAGGTTTTTTTGAATTCTAATTCCATCATCCAAGATGTTAGCTACCCCTCCCAGTTCTGTGTCATCTGCATACCTGATAGTATTCCCTCCACTCCTTCATTAATAAATATGCTGATCCAGGTCAGAGCCCTGTATGATCAAACCCAATACCTCTCTCCAGTTTGATGATGATTGTGGTTGTTCACTCTTTGAATTTCATCTAGTCATGAACCCACCTTTTTGCAATGTCTCCCACCCCACATTTTGCAAGTTTGTGAAAGGGGATCTTGTGTGAAACGTCATTAACTGCTTTTTGAAATAGGAGTGTGCAATTCATTTTTGTTATAACAAAAATGAAAGTTTTCATTTTCTTTTTAATTATTGTAATAACAAAAACAAAAACCAACAACAATGAAAACAAAAACAAAAACTAATTTTCATTTTTGAAATAATGGGAAATCACTGAAACACGTATTTCCGGCTATAACTTTTTTTTCTTATTCAGTTCTGTTGAAAATTGAGAAGATTGTACCCCAAACAGAGGGAATTATGTGAACCAAATTTCGGAAAGATTGGTTAAGGGAACCGATTTTATAAGCAATTGAATTTTGTGATTGTAAGAAAAAGTTGCATACACATTCATGGCTATAACTTCTTTATATTCACTCCAATTTGCATAAAGCCTTGAAGGTTTATGACCCTCCCCAAGATTACCAATCCTGCCAAATTTCAGAAAGATTGGATAAAGTGTCCTGATGTTATAAGCTATTAACTTGAAAATACATTTCCAGCTGTAACATTTTTATATTTCATCCTGTTTACAAGACATTTGGCAGGAATGTATCATACACCTTCCAAGTTATCTCTGTCAAATTACAGGACAATTTGATAAAGGAACCAAATTTTATAAGCAATTGATGTTGTCCCCTAGGAAGACCATTATTCAGATAAAGAGCAGCACATGCAGTGTCAGTCAGAGGTAGTCACCTGTCACGGAAGGGGGAGGGAGGCTGTAGAAGGTCAAATGGGGAGAAACCCAACAGAATGACAGACACATTCACTGGCCAATTACTGAATGCTTCATATTTACAGGACCAATTGGTGGTCATTTCGAGGCATAGGAGACGGCCCTGAGGTAGGCATAGAAGGGACATAACTGGGACTTTGGGGATAGCATCCAAGCAATCAGGAGACATGATTAGCCAATTATTATCACAATCCTATCCTGCAACATTGTAACAGAGGACATCAGAGAATCTCTATTGGCAGTTTTCTAAACATAAACTTCCAACTTCCCAGTAACAAATGGGAGAGATAAGTTGGGGTGATCACAGCACAGAATGAGGCTATTTTCTTGAGATTAATTCTGGCAAATTGGCATCACAAACCGATCTTATACCACAGTGACATGTACGTGCATCCCTGGCATAGGCTCATTCTCTGCATATGATGTGCAGGCTTATGAAATTGGAACACTTTATCACATCTTTCCGATATTCAGCAGAGATGATCCTGAAGATGTGAAATGCAGTCCTTCCAAATTTAATGTACACTGGTTGTACTACAGATATAAAATGTACGCCTGACTGTAATATAAGTGAATTGCTTATATCACCAGGGATATTTATCCAATCCATCTGAAAGTTGGGATAGATAGTAAACATGGGGAGTGGTATAAACCTTCCAAGTGTCATCTACATTAGATGGGAGACAAAGATTTTACAGCTAGGAATGTATATGCAGATTATTGCAAAGCAACATAATTCAACTGCTTATAAAATTGGATTCCTTTATCCAAACTTTTTGATATTTGGTACACATAATGCCTTCCATTGGCGGTACAACCCCTCCATGTGTCATAAAAATATAATGAAAAACAAAAGAGGTAAATCTGAAAATATATTTTCCATTGAAACCAATAGAAATTGAAAACAAAAGCAAAAACAAAAATGAAATTTTGATATTTATGAAAACAAAAGATTAAAATAACAAAAATGAAAAAGAAAAATGAATATTGACATGGTTCCTTTTGCACACCTTGATTGCGAAATCAAGATAAATTATGTCCACACAATTCACCTCATCCAATAACCTAGTTACTTTATCAAGGAACGAGAGATTAGTCTAACATGACTTGTTCCTGTAAAATCTAATTTGACTACAAGCAATCATTCCATTACTATTAAGGTGGTTACAGATTAACTGTTTTATAATTTGTTCTTGTATCTTCCCATATTTTGGGGTCAATCTGACTGGTATATAATTTCACAGATACTCCTTTCCCTCCCCCCCCCTCCAGCTTTTAAAGGAACATTTGTCCATCTCCAGTCTTCTGGCACCTCACCTGTTTCCCAAGAGTTTTCAAAGATAATTGACAGGCTCTGAGAGCGCGTATAAGAATCATTTGGGTTTTTTTCTCCCAGTGTCCTGGGATGTAACTCATCCAGCCCTGGATACTTGAATTAATTAAAATACCTTTAAAATAAGTAAAATATAGTGAGTAAAATATAGTGAGTTACATGTACCATGTGTGTAAATAAAGTACAAGTAGGATCCATAGAAATTGGGTTCAAAACCTATGGTGTGGCAAGGATGGGGTTGATCGTTACTAGAATGCACTAGAAATCCCATATTTCTTTCAATGGGCCAGATTAGAATTTTATATATTGTTTAAGTTAACTGTGGTTTTGGGTATCCAAACTGAGAAATCTTGAAGTGGCTACTTTCCCCAAAAGCACTGTGCATTTTACTTCTAGGAAAAACAAGAGACTCGCTTAAGACATCAAGTTGAGCAGAAGTTATTTTTTTTAAATGTAGGACTCAAATTATTTAAATTGTTTATATTGTTTTTACTTTATGTAATGTTTGCAGCGCTCCATGTGCCATGTAGGCAGAGGGGTACTATAAAATTAAAATTTATTATTATTATTATTATTATTATTAATTTATTTGAAGATACCACATATTTTTCAAAACTAAATAAGCATATATGTTAAACAAGAACAAACATTAGATGAAATCTCTACACCATGAGTTCTTTTTTTTCCACAGTGCCAAAACTCAACCAGATGTTTCTAAAATTTCTTAGGAAAAAATAATTGCTCCCTCTGCTGAAAATTAGATGTCAAGCTTCAGCTAAAGTCTATTTTAGGGCTATGTTCTAAATTTCCACCCACCAAAATAACTCATAACAAAAGTGCAATACAAACTTTTCTATACAACTTCTCACCGTTCTTATCCAGTTTCACTTCATCTGCCAAAAATAAAATAAAATAAGAAAACAGAGTTAAGGTTTGGAAAATTTATTTTCAATAAATTAGGATAGAAATAAGAAAAAAGAGCTCAGCCAATTCCACCATGCCCCACATTCCCTTTATATACCTCCCTTTATATACTTCACTGATATCTCCAACACACACACACACACACACACACACACACAGAGTTTATAAATGCATGTGCCTAAGTGCATTTAGGATCCTGACCATTTCCTATGAATCCAACCTTCTCATCTTTTCTATATTGTTCATCTGATCACTCATCTTCCAATTATTTTAGGATGAATATTTTTGTTCAAAATATTCATTAATAGCATGCAGTTTGCTGGAACTAGGGATGCATGCAGGGTGTGATGGGGTTGGGGGGGAGGGGGTGCACATGGTATGCATTAGGAATGGGAATTTTAGTTTCAGAAGAACTGAAACTGTTCTAAAATGGCTCCTTTAGTTCAAAACCCAAGAACCAACATTTCTTGGTGTTTCAGTTCTTTGAAATGGTATCAGTTTCTGTTCCTTCTCAATGGCTCTGCTTCCTTTAAAAACAGTTTCTTTTGTGTCACTTCTTTTATCACCAAACCTGTACTCTGCTCTCTGAATTGGTTCCATTTCTTTAAAATCAAAAATCTACCCTCCAATTCAAGAGTTACCTTCAGAGATTTTGGTAGGGGGGTGGGGATAGGGGTGGGTACAGTGGCTCTGGTGGTGAGTTGCCATGAAGATTTTCCTGGCAATCACTCAACAGAGCTCAGGGATTGGTGGTGATATGATTTGGGGGTAGGATTATTTTTCTTCTGGGACCTGCTCTGACCACCTGGTATTTTTGGAAGCCATTCTGCTTAAGTTCCTTTGGAAGGAAGAGTGAGCGGAGTCTGTTTGCTGAGCAAGGTAAGTGAGCATAGTGATAGGGTCCTGGGGGTTTTGGGTGGGGGAGTAGAGTACTCTAGTGCTCCAAATGTGGGGCAAGGGCCCAGGGATGGATGGGGGTCCCCTGTGTATTAGAACCCCATGGTGAGGGGATTCAAGCCAAGCCAGGCCAGGCCAGGAAGGCTGCAGGCCTTGAGGTTGCTGTGTGCCAAAGGGAGAGGGGGATGTGTGGATGGCTCTTCCTGGGAGAAGAACAACATTGGGGGGTGCCCCAAGACTGGGGCTCAGGAAGCTCATTGCATCAGGTCTCCCATCACATGGGGGTGCCCCAAGACTGGGGCTCAGGGGGCCCTGCATGTGGTTCCTTTGGGGAGGGGGGTCACTGAATTTTTCTGGTGTTCTGTTGGCAATGTGGGGCATGGCATATGGGTGTCCCCTTGCATCACATTGCTTAGTGGGGAGTGCCCCAAGACTGGGGTTCTGGAGGCACTGGGGGATATTGCACTCTGTTGCTCTTGAGGTCAGTCCCATTACATGGCTAAAAGGGGGGTGCCCCAGGTCTGGGATTTAGGGGCCCCGTCTGTAGTTTTTTTCTTTTGGGGGAGGAGTCACACTGGATTTTTCTTGTTTTCTGTTGGCCTTGGCAATGTGGAGTATCACATCACATGGCTTGTTGGGGGTGCCCCAAGACTTTGGGCTTTCATTCTGGCTTGCTTTGATTGTAAATGTAATTTTTGTTTGAAAGATTGGGGTTCTTTCTGGCTTGCCTTCCTTGGAAATTTAATTGTGGTTGTGTGCTCTAGTGCTTTGCTTAACTACTGTGACTTGCTGCAATCAAACCTAGATTTTTTGAGTGGCAAATGTGTAGTGGTTGGCTAGTTTACTGAAAGTTGTAGCTCAAGTCTCTTTGACTAAGGCCACTTTTAGTCATGTGCGGCAAATAGGCTGCATGAAATCATGCTGTGTGTAAATAGCCCACGTGTTGGGATTTAGACGTGACATTTCGTGCATTAAAGCCAGTCAAGCATTCTTTTAAAGGCACTAATGAAATACATCGACATCGAGATATTTAATTTGCGGCTTTAAAAGAACACGTGACCGGCTTTAACGTGTGAAATATCACATCTAAATACCACATGTGGGATATTTACACGCAGTGTGATTTTATGCAGGGCATTCACCACGCACGTCTAAAAGCATCCTTACCTTTCCTGGTTGTAAACTGGTTGACTGAAGTTGTTTTACAAAGACATGTCTTTATTGCTGGGATTTTCAGTTTGTTCTCATTGATTTTAATAGGAAACAACTTCCTCCAATGAAATCAATGGAACAAGAAGCAAAACTGAAATAAAAAGAAACCGAAACATATGAGAACCAAAACCAAATTAAACCAAAATGTTGCCCAGAGTCCCACCCCTACGTATGCATATAATGTGCAAGGGTTAGGATCAGCCGGAGTATTTTTAAATTATTGTTGTTTTATTATTGAATGTTTTATTATTGTTGTGCGCTGCCACGAGTCACCTTTTGGGGAGAAGGTGGGGTGGGATAAAAATATTGAAAATAAATGAATAAATAAATGAATGAATAAATAAATAAATAAATGTTTATTTAATTCATATATAGCTATATGTAACTTATAAACACATATTCATGGTTGTATATATCTCAGATCTGTAATTTCATTAGTGTGACCATGAGATGATGGTGACTCGTTTGTGGGACAGAGCCGGGGTGGGTAGGATTGTTCTTGAATGGTTCCACTCCTTCCTTTCTGGAAGAACTCAGCAAGTGGTGCTCGAAGATTATTTTTCATTATCCCATGACCTCTCATTTGGAGTCCCGCAAGGTACCATTCTGTCCCTTCTTCTGTTCAACATGTATATGCAGCTGCTGGGTGAGGCCATGAGACGATTTGCTGTTCGGTATCATCAATATGTTGATGAAACCAAACTCTCTCTTTCATCTGACCCATACCCGGCAGACTTGGTGTTTAGCCCATGTCTGATGGTTGTGGTGGTGTTAACAGGAGACCTCCTCCCACTCATGACCTCTCAAGGCAATGTACCCCAATAATCACCATTCTTCTAGTACAGGGGTGAATTACCTTAATTACTTAAACCAGGATCTCCACGTGTTCAAAAGGATCAAGCTGAGGACAGTTTGTGCTACAGGCAGTTTATGCACCTTCCCCAAATAGAAAGAGAGAGAGAGAGAGACAGGTGTCCAATAACAATAAATTTATTGCTACACAAAAACAAAGAAGTAGAGCCCTGGTCTGGCTGGCGGGATTTCTTAAAGGGGAAAATTACGAGCGGCGGCAGGGAAAGCAAAAGTATTGTAGGTGAAGGGGGGGGGATCCAGAAAAAGCTCAGCAAAGGGGGACTGAGAGAGCGAGAGAGTGAGAGTGAGTGTGAGGGGCTTCCCCACCTGACTGGAGAAGCTGGACATGAGGTTACCTTTCCTAGCCTGTTGACAGGGGACAGGTGACCCACGGATCCAGCGGTGTTTGGGGAATGGGAGAAGTAGCAGGGGCAGACCAAGGTTTGGGAGAACCCTTAACTTAGACACGTACAGACTAGCCACACGTGTCTAGGTCCAAAGATTTCTCAGCCGATGAGGGGAAAACTAGAGGCAGTTATAGGGTACTGAACAAAGGATGTGGGGAGGCTACAATGGGTCGTTTGGGGTACACAATGAGCTAACGAGGGGAGAAACCAAACTTTTACTTCCATCACAAAAAGGGCCATACAAGATGCATAAGATATCTTTGACACAGGGGGAAAGAGTAAACAACAGTCGCTGGAGGGTAATTAAGGATGAGGCAAGGGGCCTAAATATTGGCTTCCTGGGATACAAAAGGCGCAAGGGAACACCTAGATTTCTTCATTCCTGAGGGGGGCGGTTGCTGCTCCAAGTTCCAGTCATTGGTGCTCTACTGAATAGGAAGAATACCTCTTAATGGCTTGAACTTCTGACAGTAGTCAGCATAAGCTTCTCCTACTGCAGCCACCAGGTCCTCCCACTTAAAACATCCCGGTTCCCATGGGCACTCTTCCTTTTTCGCAGCCCATCTCTCCAATTTAACCTTCCCATGCTCTTTTCAGAGCGTGCCTCCCACTTCCCAGTTGCTGACTGTCACTCCTGACCCTACCCAAGTATATCACCCAGTAGGGCCCTGTATCACTTCTACGTTCCAGTGATACAGTTTCCTAACTGCCGAAGCAGTCCCCCGCCAGCAACACTTTATGATCATAGGCACCCCCACTAGGATCCCTAGATGCAACAATCACATGACTATCCATGCACCCCAAAATCCAGGTTTTCCAACTGCCTTGCACTTAGGACAGTGAGCTCTGGACACCATTACTCCCAAGGCTGTGCCTGAAGCTGGATCTGGGGTGGGATCGGCAGCGGTGCCAGCTCCTTCTGAGACTACAATTGTGCAAACATTTTTCTAAATTACACAAGTCTCTAAACTTCCTATTCCAGACCACCCGCTTACCCAGAGGTGTGAGACAACAAATCCTTACAATACAAGACCACCCGCTTACACACGAGTAGCACTGTGAGTCTCTAAATTCAAGACCACCCACCTCCCCGCAGGTGGGACCACAGGTCTCTTGTATATAACTTTCAACAATTTCAATTCAAGACCACCCGCCTCCCCACAGATGGGACCACAAGTCTCTGGGATATCACGTTTCAACAACCCACAATTCCTTCCCCGAATTTTAAATCCCCAGGTCCAGAAGAAGAGAAAGGAGATAGATAGAAAATAATAGGATTGGGGGGGGGAGTTGTCTGGCTGTAGCTACATATGCCTCTGTGGTCAATCCTGCGTGGATTACCATGTGCCTGTCTGTGATCTCCACCAATCTGTTAACAGGAGACCCCCTTCCACACGTGACCTCTCGAGGCAATGCATCCCAATAATCACAGTTCCTCTACTACAAGGGGGAATTAGCTTAATTACTTAAACCGGGGTCTCCACGTGTTCAAAAGGATCAGGCTGAGAACAGTACGTGCTACAGGCAGCTTATGTACCTTCCCGAATTAGAAAGAGAGAGAGAGAGACAGGTGTCCAATAACAAGTTTATTGCTACACACACAAAAAAGAAGTACAGCCCAGATCTGGCTGGCAGAATTTCTAAAGGGGAAAATTATGAGCGGCGACTCGGAAAGCGAAAGTAAGGTAGGCAAAGGGAAGGGGGGAATCTGGAAAAGGCTCAGCAAAGGGGGAGTGTGTGAGAGAGAGGCTTCCCCACCTGCATGGAGAAGCTGGACCTGAAGTTACCTTTCCTAGCCTGTTGACAGGGGACAGGTGACCCACGGATCCAGCAGCATTCATGAAATGGAAGAAGGAGGAGGGGAAGGCCAAGGTCTTGGAGAACCCTTAACTTAGACACGTACAGACTAGCCACATGTATCTAGGTCCAAAGATTTCTCAGAGGTTGAGGGGAAAACTAGGGGCAGTTATAGGTACTGAACAAAGGATTTGGGGAGGCTACGATGGGTCGTTTGGGGTACACAATGAGCTAACAAGGGGAGAAACCAAACTTTTACTTCCATCACAAAAAGGGCCATAGAAGATGCATAAGATATCTTTGACACAGGGGGAAAGAGTAAACAACAGTGGCTGGAGGGTAGTTAAGGATGAGGCAAGGGGCCTAAAGATTGGCTCCCTGGGACACAAAAAGTGCAACAGAACACCTGGATTTCTTCATTCCTGAGGGGGGCGGTTGCTGCTCCAAGTTCCAGTCATCAGTGCTCTACTGAATAGGAAGAATACCTCTTAATGGCACCATACTTTACTCTAGGCATTTTCCTTTTTCCTCTCTTCCCCCAGGTTCAGGTTGGTATTTCACATGAGCCACCTACTTTCTGCTGGGTTCCATGGTGGCTGGACCCGATCCTTTTTTACAAGCCCGTCTTTGCTATGGGGGATATCCTTTCAAGCTCCCCTTTTCCATGTTTGCTGGCCTTTGGTCACCAGTGAGGCCCGTCCCTTTAAGCCCTCCTGGTCCAAGTTTACTGACCCTTGATTATACAGCCCTGGGGGGGTGGGGTTGTTCCTATTTTATGGAAGACTGAGGCCATCATCAACATTTCCCCCTGTTGTGGACTTTTTAATCCATTAAATTGGCCCACACATAATTATAGGGAACACTATAGGAGGTGCCACATCCGAACCATGGCTGCCCAGTCCAATACTTTCGTTCGCCACCTGTAAAACACCAGCCCGCTTCTGGAAGACTGACCAATGCAGTCAGGTGGAGCCTGCTTTTAAGTTATCAGTAGACTAGAACCTCAATTCATCAAGAGTTCCCCCATTCTTGTGGGAAGGTATAGGATCCAATGAGAGGTGGGGGTGGAGCATACTGAATGCTGTCGGGGAAACCCCTATACAACTAAGGGGACTAAACCAAAAGAGACAGGATGAAAAAGAAACTGAAACTTACACAGTTTAGACTGGGGTATAGAAATCTATACAATAAAATCATTATCAAGGAGATTACACAATAAACTCAATAACCATTAACCAATCTATATGAGGGGCAAATATCTAGGGGAGAAATCAATATGCATTAAAATCATAAACTCAATTATCAATAATACTACACACTACATTCAATAATTAACACATGGTGCCCCAATATCTATGGGAAAACTTAATATATATATATTTATATTTATATTATATATGTATAAATCAATACACTTACAAACATTACAATATACACAATTAAAAGGTAAATTCTTCAATAGAATCAATATACATATATAGATATAGGTCCACCTGGGAGCTGCCTGTTACATGTACATTCTGGCTAGATTCACCTGGACTTCCTTCATGCCACAGGCTGAACTAGTTTTAATTACATTCCTTGAGAGATTCTACAGGGGGATGGATCTCTTCTTTATTTTAGGTCCCTTGTTCCGAATTTTAATTCACCAACCTCCAATACCCTGTGGCCATAAAAACCAAATTACCAATCTGTACCCGTAACAAGGCGCTCCATTCAATGGAACAATTCCATTCAGGTGTATCCTATTAGGCATAATAGTCCATAAGCTTCAGCTGCTGGAAGGAGCTGAGGCAACTTAAAGAGAGAGAAGTTTCTTTGCCTGGAAGCTGTAACAACTGCTGTGTCCGGGAGCACTGGAGCAAAATACAAAGTTCTTCTGCTCTTGGGCCAATGTTTATTGCTATGCGAAAAGTTCCGGGTGGCGGGGAGCCTTCAAAAAGGCTCTAGTTCCCAAAATCTGGTGGCCATGCTGGAAGGCTTGCTTCAAGTTTTGGGGTGGAAAGTTCTTTTGGAGCTGCAAAGGGGGCCGCTCAGGCTGCGTGCCGCTGGCTGTCCTGACTGGGAAGCTGCACGCCAAAATTGGGGGCTCGGGACTGGCTCCGGTAAACATCCGGATCCACAGGTTCCATTCCTGGCATCGAACTCCGTATTGTCTCCCTCTCGTTTCCTCGTGGGATTTACAGATCTCCTTCCTGGCTTTGCTCCTGGGACAGGTTTTACTCCTCACCACCGCCGCTTGCATCTGGATATGCCTTTGCTGCCATGCGGACCCAGGATACCAGTGATTCTCTGACGAGGAGGGTCATTACTGAGCAGGGGTGGATGAGCCACCTGGATTGGGGGGCTTCTTATCTGGAAGTTCTATGAACTTGCCAGCCCACTCCTTGAGCTGGGAGCTGTGAAAATACTTTATCCATGGCTTGCCCTTTTTGCTTCTGGGATCTCCATCTGGTAAACCGCTGGACTAATTCTGTTCACAATTCTAACTGGACCTTCCCATCTGTGTGTTAAGGAGTGCTTGGAGGCTGAAAACTTTCAATACATTACCGCCTTCCCCACCTCCCAGACAATGGGCCTTCTGATCCATCCCAGCCTCTTATCTGTATCTTGTTGGGCTACTCCTAGGCGTATGGCAACCTGTCTATGGATTTTTTCTAGTTCATCCACCAACGTTTGTATCCATTCCTCAGAGATAGTTTTGTTTTCCCAGGTGCTGGGTAGTTCTGTTCCCAGCCACCAGGACTCAGGCATCTGAATATGCCTCCCTGTCATCACCTGGAAGGGGGTGTAGCCATGCACTGCTTTAGAGCCTCTCAAGGACATCAGGATCAAGGGGAGTCTTTCATCCCAGTCTCTCCCTATCCATTTAACCTGCTTTTTCAAAGCTTCCTTTAAAGTGCAGTTTGTTCTCTTTACCAACCCAGAGGAAGTAGGATGCCCAGCAATATGGAACCTTTGTTTGATCCCCAGAGCTTTGCACAGCTCCTGCATCACCTCCTCCACAAAGTGGGGTCCCATGTCTGAATCAATGCAGCGGGGGATACGCCATCTGGACAGGACAATGTTAAAAAGCATCTTGGCTGTGGTGCTAGCTGTATTGGTATTGCAAGGCAATACTTCTGACCATTTACTGAATGCATCTATAATAACAAGACAGTATTTATTGCCTCTAGCGGTGGTGGGGAGAGGGCCTATGTAGTCTATTTGAATCCTGGCCCAAGGACCCTCAATACACTGATGCTGGATGGGAGCCTTAAAGGTCTGGTGATTTGCATTGACCATGGCACATGACAGACAATTATCGCACCATAGGTCCACATCTGTTTTTATCTGGGGCCACCACCCTGTGTCTTTTACCCTGTCTAGAGTATCCTCCTTGCCTCTGTGCCCTTGCTTGTGGACAAACTGTATTAGCTCCCCCCGTACATTCCTCAGGACGATCCAATATTTATTACCCCTGGAATCAATTGCCCACCATACCTCGTTGTCTTTGGTGTTGGTATATTTCCCAGTGCTGCCTTTTCCCCATCCTGCCAAATCCTCTATTTCCTTGTCCCCTTCCTGTAGAGTGCTCAGGTGTAGGGTGGTTATTCCTGATCCTAACGTGCTGGCTCGAGTGGTGACTAGAGCTATGGATATCTCATGGGACAGTGAGTCCTCTGCAGGGCCGGGGGGCTCATCCTGGGTGTCGGCTTCCTTTGCTAACATGTTCGCTTTGCTATTCCAAAAAGCTGCCTCTGTAGACTTTCTAGAATGTCCGGCGGTACGCGCAACCCAAGTCAAGCCCGTCCTGCTTTTAACTCGTTCTGCCATTTTATTCCATTTGTCTGCTTGGGCTAAGGGTCTCCCATCAGAAACAGTCATGTTTCTCCCCAGCCAAATTGGGAGCCAAGCTGTGGGGGCTTGCACCGTCCAGTCTGAATCCGTATAGATGGCAAGGGAGATGTCTAGGGGCTCGAATTCAAGGACAGTTAATACAGCCTGGACTTCAGCTGCCTGGGAAGAGTGAGGGCGCTCAAATCCCTTTAATACTTGCCCATCTGGCACCCGGATTGCTGCCCAGCCTGTCTTTGGCCATCCCTGGTCATAAAACAATGACCCATCTGTATACCATACTAGTAGCCCCTGTTCCATGGCTTCCTGTTGGCTTTTACCCCACTGTAGAGCCCATTCTATGTGCTGGGGCTCGGGGAGTGGGCAAGTATGCTCTTCCCTTTCTATCAGTAACCCATAGGGAGCGGGGGTTTCTTTCTGTTCCTTACTGAACCCCACTCCCCTTCCTGCCAATGCCAGAGTCCACTGTGCTATTCTGGGTCTTCTAACCTGCCCAGCCTGAATTTTGCCTGAACACCTCCCTTTGCTCCACAGGAGCAAAGGGAGGAGTTACTGCATTTAAAGCCCGATAGTCTACAGTCATCCAGTAAGTCGCCCCATCTGCTTTAATAACGGGCCATATGGGGGAGTTACAGACAGACTGCATCTTTACAATGACTCCCTGCCCTAACAAGTGATCTATTGTGGCTTGAATTCCCTCTTCAGCCTCTGTTGGATACTTGTATTGCCTTTGTGGGAGAGGATCTTCCTCTTCTATGAGCACCTCCTCCTCTACCTTCCTGCACTCCGCCTTGTCCTTAATCCATACCCAGGGAAATTCCTGGGTCCATGAATCCTCAGTCAAGGGGAGAAAGGGGAGAGGTGCCTTAAGGGCTGCACAGTGGTTTATGGCAGAAACCTCAGGAGGGCCCCCTAGGACTTGCCACAGTACCCAATTAGCCAGGTCTAATGTTAACTGGGACTCCTTCAAAAATGGAGCCCCAATGATCCCTTTTTCTTTTCCCTTGTACACACAACTTTCAAGGGTCCCCTTCAGTTTGCCCAATTCAAAGGGGACCTTTTTCCATACCAGGGCTTCCTGAGTTTCCCCACCATAACCACTAAGCACCAGTTTTACCAGAGGGCTCCCCTGCATTGACCCAGTCTGGGTCCAAGATATTGACAAAGACCCCCTTATCTACTAAAAGCTGGGCTGAAGTTCCCAGATTCCCAGTGCTAGCCCTCACCTTGGTCCTCCCCCACCTATCTGGGTGTAGTTTTGCAACGACCTGAGGGGGACCCTTGGGAATCAGGCAGCCCTAGCAGACACTGTGGACCTCCCCGCAATACCTGCTCCTGTTCTGGGGTCCTAGTGTTATACTCGGGATTCTCCAATCCCATTATGGCTATTGGCTGGGAAGCACCCCTGCTAGACCCCTGCCCTCACTGTCACCTCAATTCTGCAGCTGCGTCTAGTAACACTTGTTGGGACTGTAAATAGTACTGCTTCATGTCTGCCCCCAATGATTTTAACTCCCCACACACATAGGAATGGAGAGTAAGCTCCCGATTGTTGGCTTTGGGGGTGGGGGGAGGGTTGCTTTAGCTTGCTGGGGCTCCCCTCTGGGACTAAGTACTGGTTGGTGGGTTCGCGGCATGTAAGGGGGGAGCTGAGGAGTGGGGGCCATTGTTCATGAGGGTGACTGCCTGGACCGGCTCGAGCTGCTGTTTACGAGCGGTCTGCTTAGTTCCTCCCCCTACCCTCATCAAATCCGCCACTTGTCTAATGCTCAGGGATACCTTGTCCCATGTTATCTGGGATAAGTCTATTCTCCCCATTGATATGAGGACCAGGACGGCAAGTCCTGCGTACACAGCGTCTTTAAACCCTTGGCTGTCATACTGCATGACTCACCTCCCGTTCCTCTGAATGGGAACCACCATGTCCGCTAAAAAACCCAGAAGTTTCTTGTGGGAGATATAGGCTTCGGGATGTTCTCCTGGAGCCTGAGTCTCCAAGAGAAACAGCCTCTGCAGGCAAGCATGACCTGCAGTACTGCCTTCATCCATTCATCCAAAGTGGCATCATGGATGTCGGTCATGCTCAGTCCCACTTCCAAGACAGGTGTCTCAGCAGGAGAAGTAGCAGCTCGGGCCAATTGCATCAGATCTACCCCATCTGTGTTGGTATAGATCTTCCACACTTTCGCCATCCAGGCAATAGCGGTTTCCTGGTTCAGTGGGCCCACCTGCTGGGCGATAGCTTTCATTTGAGTGGGGGGTCCACCGAATCGTTTCCCTAATCTCTTCATGGATCGCCCTTCCTCCTGCCTTCATGTGTTCCACCTCATGGCTCACAATGGGAGTGACAGACTCTGGCACTTGCCATGCTGTATTGTGGGGGGCCAGGGGGATGGCATCTATGGGCAGGTTGAGCTCTTCTCTAAGGAACGTGGACCCCACCCCAGAAAGAGCCTCAGCTCACACGGTGGCTATTAAACCTTTGTACAAGTCGAGTTCTCCCCGCAGAACTTTGGATCGCTTCCTCAAAAGCTGCACGGCTCACCGCGAACTTCTGGGTCTGGGTTCTCTCTGCAAGGAAGCGAGACGCTGATTGGCTTGCCCTAGTTGCTCCTTCAATCCCTCTAACTCCTTCTCTGTCCACTCTGCCGTAGCAACAGCCCGGCACCCTCCTCCTGAGCCTTTCTATAGAACATGGTCAGATTCCATTTTTCAGTGAGCAGTTCGGTTTTGTCTCTCTCCAATTCAGCACATCTAATTGTCAATTTCTCCACCCTCTCCCTTTCTTTTTCAGCTCTTTTTCCTTCTGCCTCACATCTCTGCTTAGTTTGCTTCAGCAGATCCTGCAAGTCCCCACAAACAAGTCACAAGGCCCAAGCTGCATAAGCATCTTTCTGGTCCCCCCGGGGCTTGAACTCCTGACAGTAGTCAGCATAAGCTTCTCCTATTGCAGCCACCAGGTCCTCCCACCTAAAACATTCTGGTTCCCATGGGCACTCTTACTTTTTCACAGCCCATCTCTCCAATTTAACCTTCTCATGCTCTTTTCAGAGTGTATGTCCCACTTCCCAGTTGCTGACTGTCACTCCTGACCCTACCCAGGTAAATCTCCCAGTAGGGCCCTGTATCACTTCTATGTTCCACTGATACAGTTTCCTAACTGCCGAAGCAGTCCCCCGCCAGCAACACTTTACGATCATAGGCACCCCCACTAGTATCCCTAGATACAACAATCACATGACTATCCATGCACCCCAAAATCCAGGTTTCCCAACTGCTTTGCACTTAGGACAGTGAGCTCTGGACCCCAATATTCCCAAGGCTGTGCCTGCAGCTGGATCTGGGGTGGGATCGGCAGCGGTGCCAGCGCCTTCTCAGACCACAATTGCGCAAACATTTTTCTAAATTACACAAGTCTCTAAACTTCCTATTCCAGAGCACCCACTTACCCACAGGTGTGAGACAACAAATCCCTACAATACAAGACCACCCGCTTACACACAGGTGGGACTACGAGTCTCTTGGATATCACGTTTCAACAATTTCAATTCAAGACCACCCACCTCCCCACGGATGGGACCACAAGTCTGGGATATCACATTTCAACAACCCACAACCCCACACAATTCCTTCCCAAGAACCCTAGACCCCGAATTTTAAATCCCCAGGTCCAGAAGAAGAGAAAGGAGATAGATAGAAAAGAATAGGAAAAGGGGGGGGGGGGGGGGGGTTGGCTGACTGGCTGTCCACATATGCCTCTGTGGACAATCCTGCATGGATTACCACGTGCCTGCCTATGATCTCCACCAAACTGTTAACAGGAGACCCCCCTCCCACTCGTGACCTCTCGAGGCAATGCACCCCAATAATCACAGTTCCTCTACTACAAGGGGGAATTAACTTAATTACTTAAACTGGGGTCTCCACGTGTTCCAAAGGATCAGGCTGAGAACAGTACGTGCTACAGGCAGCTTATGTACCTTCCCAAATTAGAAAGAGAGAGTGAGAGACAGGTGTCCAATAACAACAAGTTTATTGCTACACAAAAACAAAGAAGCACAGCCCCGGTCTGGCTGGCGGAATTTCTAAAGGGGAAAATTATGAGCGGTGACTGGGAAAGCGAAAGTAAGGTAGGCGAAGGGAAGGAGGGAATCTGGAAAAGGTTCAGCAAAGGGGGCCTGGGAGAGTGAGAGGCTTCCCCACCTGTCTGGAGAAGCTGGCCCTGAGGTTAACTTTCCTAGCCTGTTGACAGGAAACAGGCAACCCACGGATCCAGCAGCGTTCATGGAATGGAAGAAGGAGGAAGGGAAGGCCAAGGTCTGAGAGAACCCTTAACTTAGACACGTACAGACTAGCTGCACGTATCTAGGTCCAAAAATTTCTCAGAGGTTGAGGGGAAAACTAGGGGCAGTTATAGGTACTGAACAAAGGATTTGGGGAGGCTACGATGGGTCGTTTGGGGTACACAATGAGCTAACGAGGGGAGAAACCAAACTTTTACTTCCATCACAAAAAGGGCCATACAAGATGCATAAGTTATCTTTGACATAGGGGGGAAGAATAAACAACAGTGGCTGGAGGGTAGTTAAGGATGAGATAAGCGGCCTAAAGATTGGCTCCCTGGGACACAAAAGGTGCAAGGGAACACCTGGATTTCTTCATTCCTGAGGGGAGAGGTTGCTGCCCCAAGTTCCATTCATCGGTGCTCTACTGAATAGGAAGAATACCTCTTAATGGCCCCATACTTTACTCTCGGCATTTTCCTTTTTCCTCTCTTCCTACAGGTTCAGTCTGGTATTTCACATGAGCCACCTACTTTATGCTAGGTACCATGGTGGCTGGATCCGAACCTTTTTTACAAGCCCCTCTTTACTATGGGGGCTATCCTTTCAAGCTCCCCTTTTCTATATTTGATGGCCCTTGGTCACCAGTGAGGCCCATCTCTTTAAGCCCTTGTGGTCCAGGTTTACTGGCCCTTGATTATACAGCGGGGGGGGGGGGGAGTTGTACTCATTTTAGGGAAGACTGAGGCCATCATCAACAGTGGATTGGATGAGGGTGAGCCGACTAAGGTTGAATCCCAACAAGATAGAGGTGATGCTAGTGGGGAAAGCGGTGGGATTGGCATCCCCTATTATTGATGGAGTTCCTCCTTTGCTGGTTCCCCAGGTTCGCATTCTGGGAGTGCTCCTCGATTCCCAGATCTGCCTGGATGTACAGGTAGGGGCTGTGGTGAGGAGTGCATTTTGCCAATTACATCTGGTGTGGTGGCTTTGGTTATTTGTCTCAGACTCCAACCTGGTCACTATCTTCCATGCTTGCATCACCTCAAGATTTGACTATTGTAACATGCTCTACGTGGGGCTACCCATGGTGATGGTTTAGAGATTGAAGCTGGTGCAGAATGCGGCGGTCTGTCTTTTTATGGGGATGGGCCACCAGGAGCACGTTACACCGGTGCTTCATTCTCTTCAGTGGCTGCCTATAGTCATCCAGGCCCGATTCAAAGTGTTGGTGATTACTTTTAAAGCCCTAAATGGCCTAGGCCACACCTACCTGCAGGACCTCCTCACTTCCTGGACCGAGGATCGACTCCTGCAGTCAGCGGGAGCACCGTTCTTGCGGTCCCCCGGGTTTCTTGGGCGGTCTACTATGGAGGGAGCATTTTCAGTGGCTGCACCAAGGCTGTGGTACTCCCTCCTGGCAGAGCCTCTTTCAGACGACATTGCAAGACCTGACTGTTCCATCAGACCTTTAGCAAGGAAGATGGGTAGGGTGGGTGGGGAAGGGGTATTGCATTAGAGTGGAAGGGGTTTGTTTGGTTGTTTTTTTAATATATCTTTTTGACTTTCCCTTGTAGATTTTTAAGATATTTGTGTTTTTATATGGCTTTATATTTGTGCTTTATTATTTGTAAGCCGCCCCGAGCTGCTTATGCAGGAGGGGCAGGGTATAAAGTTATTGAAATAACTAACTAAATAAAAAAAGCCATATTGAATTTGGTTGCACACCAGGAACCGTGTGAATCAACAGTGACTTCAGTAGGGGCCAACACACAAAGGGCAATTTGCATGATCAGGACCCGAGTCCACAAAATATCAACTTTAATGGATAAAGGTACACAAAACTGTTGAAAAGAAGGCCATTGCTTACATGCTTAAATATAGACACAAGTACCTAAGCTTAATCACTTTTCCTCTAAGGGTGTGCAGAAGGGACCACGTTCATTTTAAAATTTCTTTTCAGTCCTTTCAATCCTTCTGATTGTTCATTTAAAAAACCCATTTGTTTTAATTTCACATTTGTTTCCCATTGAAATCAAGCATCCTTTGTGAAGGAAATTAGGGATGTGCGAACAGAACACGGTTTGGACGTTCGGTCCAAAACCCGAGTTCAGGTTCTGTTCAGTGGAGTTCGGTTCAGCTGAACTCGGTTGAACATAGCGCTATTGATACCGATATCGAAATCAAATATTTTTTCCGGTATTGGTATCGTTTGGCCCTGGAACTACCTCTGGTCTCCACCCCTGGTGCCAGGAAGTCTGCTCCTCAGCTTCCTCCCCCTTCCAGACATGTTTTTCCCACCCAAAGTCACATTTTTCCTGCACCCAAACTCATCCGAACTTTTACGAGCTGTTTGGCTGTTCGAACATTCAGTTCAGATGTTCAGTTCGGTTGTCCGAACAGGCCAAATTCGGCCCAAACTCCGAACATCCGAACCACGTTTGCACATCCCTAAAGGAAATACAGTTTGACTCAGATGGACTTGAGGACTTTGGGGATCAAGAACACTTCTATTTAAGGAGTACACATTTTAAAACAATCTTTTAAAAGTAAACTGTTTTTGTTGGAGTTTTACTTTCTGTCAATGGGTGCAGCAACATGAGCTTCAGGGCCTGATCCCCATGTGGACCCATGGTGGCCAAGCACAGCTGCTGTGCTGCAGGTCCTGTGAAGGGAGCTGGGTGCCCCTCCCCTCTGCAGGGCAGACAGGTTGCTCTCACAGCTCCCGCTATGGCCAGGGAGGGCTGAGGTGCCACATAAGTGGACGCCCTGCTCTGCTCAACCTCCCTCTGGCCTGACCAAATTCCTGCCCCCAACTCGGATGTGGCAGAGCATGACAGCAACAGCACCTGGCTGCCTCTCAAAGCCCCACTGCAGAGCTCATCACATGGCAGGGCTGAAGGAGCCCTTGTACACGAGCAGCCATTCCTTGACCAGTTTTACCCCATATGGAGTAAGATTACTACACAACACGTTGGATGCACCGCATAGCAGCTAGCTGCTCACCCTGCCATATTGTGGGGGGGAGGGGGGAGCATCTGGCAGCAGCCAGGCAGTCACATGATGCACTGCACCACATGGGGTGAAAGCAGACATGACGCTAACCACCCTTTAACCACCCTTGGTGGTTATTTATGCATGTTGCAGGGCTGTATTGGGGTGAAAACAGACATGACGCTAACCACCCTTTAACCACCCTTGGTTGTTATTTATGCATGTTGCAGGGCTGTATTGATGCCCTATGCAGCCCTGCAACATGCATAAATAACCACCAAGGGTGGTTAAAGAGTGGTTAGCGTCATGTCTGTTTTCACCCTTGGTGTCCTATGCAGCCCTGAAACATGCATAAAGGACCACCAAGGGTGGTTAAAGGGTGGTTAGCGTCATGTCTGTTTTCACCCATGGTCTAGCAAACCAGACTGGGTTAAGGCTGCCCAAGGAGTGGTTGCCTCCCCAGAGAATCTTGTGTGGCTGCACCCAATGTTTGCCTCTGAATCGATCTTTGATGTGTGTTCCTGATTGAATCCAAAGGGCAGGGCACTGAAAATATGCTCTCACCCCCATCTTGTATGTCCTCACTTGTGTAGTGACACACAAAATCCCTTTATAATATAAAGTGTTGGATAAAGTAAACAGTGGTTTTTACAAATTTAACCAACTCTTCTTAAAATGATTATTCTTCTAGCTCTTGAGAAAAATGACTCAACATGTATTGCTTCTACAACAGCCTTTTCTTACAAGCCTATTAGCTCAGTCACAAAATATAATTTAAAAATTGGTTTAACAGAGATGCCCTAGCACACGTGTAACTATAAAGATGCAATCACACTTCACTATTATAGGTGTAAGACTTTGACAATTACTAGCAATGACAGGAGTGATCTTCAAATAGCAGTAATATAAATATTAATTCTGCATTTCTTCAGAAGCGTAACAAAGTTGCCTGGTTAAAATTCTCACAGGATCTATACTAATTATTGTCAAATGTATGATTAGCTAGATATGCCACTAACATTTAGTCATTATATAACATGCCACATTTAAAGTGCTGACGAAAGAACTGAATTAACATTTTATCAATCAATCTTTTCCATTAACTCTCAAATTTCAAGATCATGCTGAAAATTATACGCTTAATGGTATTTAAAAATAATTTGTAGTCTTTGGGTACTATAGTTTCATTAAAAGGACATTTTGCATAGCATTAATTAGTGAGCTGTGCAAGGGTACCCCTTCAAATTGGTAAATGTACAAAGAATGAAGTACTTGTACAATAAAGATGTGGAACATCTGAGCTGGGGAAAAACGTTATTGGAAATAGTTTGCTCATTGCATTTTGCTGGTTCAGTTCTATCGGTAACATTGCCACTTAATATAATTGTACATATTATTAGCACACTACATTACCTTGGTTTTTATGAGTATTTAGCTTAGCAGCCTAATTTGAAATCCTGGCAGGCATTTAATTGAGAATATGTCAGCTAATGATATGAAAGCACTAAATTTAAAAAGTATCAAATTTTAAGCAGTGTTTGTTTGCTCATCATAAATTTAAGGTGAAAAGATGAAGACGCAAAATTGTTTAGGACGTTTAGTTTCAAATTTTACACTGCAGAAGTTAGATCTGTCTGAGGTCACAATTTGAAATGGGCCTGCCCCTCAAATCTGTATATATATCTGGAACCTAATTCCTTTAATATTAACATAAGTGCATTTATCTGGACTTGGGTCTTGTTGCTTTGTGTTTCCTGTTAATTGTATAATGTAATGTGCAAGGAGAGCAAATTTTGAATTTCGGATTTCTATTTTGGTTTTATTTATTTATTTATTTATTTATAAAATCATATAATACCCCGCCTCTCCTGCTCCTAGCAGCCTGGGGTGGCTTACAATGTTAAAGCATCTAAAATCAATACAACCATAACACACAATAAAACGGGAAGGCACAACACCCTCCTCCCCCTTTCAGTGCCAATTGTTGTATTTTTGTCTTTTGTGTCTCAAAATCTTGGGCCCCTTTTAAGGGGAAAAATCTGGTAATTGCTACTGTTGGCTGGGAAGCAAGAAAAGGGGTGGGGGGATGGTGCATCACGCAGCCTCTGCATGACATATAGCCTGTGTATGTCTGAGGGATGAAGCCATGTGCATGTGCGATACGTGCAAAGGCAGTGACCATATAATAAACAGAAAAGGACCCAGATATCAGTGTATTGCAGAGCATCAGGCAGGGGAATCACATGTCCTTGTACCATGCCAACTGATTCCCTGGGTGCAGCTCCTCTTCCAGCTGCCTGTGGAAGCAGGACATGCCCCTGAAACAGTGTATTCAAAAGGATTTATTTATTTCAAATATTTATATCCCACACCCTCCTGCACATTGGCAGCTCTGGGCGGCAAACACCACAACACAATCACAATAAACTATAAAATCCATTTAAAATACTACAATATTTAAAATATTAAAATACCAAAACCAGAAAAAAACTAAAAGGCAGAAAATACTCCCCCCAATCCTCCCACCCTCCCCATTCCCCTCCCTGAAGGCCCGGCAGAACAACCAGGTCTTACAATATCCCCCCCCCCCCCCGGTCTCTCAGACTGTAAGCCCTAGGGCAGGAACCGTGTCTATTAAATTACTTTGTAAACCGCCAGGTACATTGCTGGCGCTATATAAATGTTTGCTAATAATAATATCTTCAGAAAAATGGGAGGTCTGGGGCTAGATGGACCTCCATTGAGAGGGAGTTCCACAGCTGAGGTACAGCCACTGAGAATACCCTCTCTACCATCGCCACCCGAGATACCCGGGGAATTTAGAGTCATGTGCCCCCAGTCAACTGCAAGGGCCGCGAAATGACCCGGGGCCCGAGGCGGTCTCGCAGATAAGCATGACCCAAGCCATTTAGGGCTTTATAGGTCATCACCAAAACCTTGAATTGGGCCTTGAAGACAATAGGCAGCCAGTGCAGAGTATGGAGCACAGGTGTAATGCGCTTGTGGTGGCCCGTCCCCATTAGGAGATGGGCTGCCACATTCTGTACCAGCTGCAGCCTCCAGACCATCCTCAGGGGTAGCCCCACATAGAGTGGCAAACCTAAATCAAAACACGATTCATTTTTACAGATCACCAGAGTTGGGGCTAAACTCTCTCTCAACAGTAGAAAATACCATGAGACTTGAAAGATGCTTGAACTGCTAGACCGATATGAAAATCAAATTAGAAGTGGAAATTGATTGATACAAAGCACACTAACACCTACTCACAGTGGCATAGTAAGGCTGTGGCAAGCCTGAGTTCACATCACAATTATGGGCTCTTCAAAGAAGAAGAATGGATAATAGGAAATAGATCACTCCATCTAAAGCAAATGAAGTTGGCTTCTGTCCAAGATGCAAATTACTAGATTGGTCAGGTATGTTTTTAAAATGTAATTTGTGTTTCGAATTCATATTCTTAACCTTATGTTCTTAAGACCTAATTCAAACACAGTGAATCAATTGAAAAACTCTGTGACTTCAGTGGTCTGTGGATTAGGTCCTTAGTCACGATAAATCAAGTAGCAAAAGTATTGAATGTAAAAGGATATGTCCTTAGAGATACAAAGGTTTAGGCCGTTTGCACACAAGATGGGAGGAGGAAGCATGGAAGGTGAGAAGGTCTGCATCTGAATAAGGGTGCTTGCACATGGGGGCGGGAAGAGAACGGCTGTGAGCCTAAATCATGTCAGCGTGAATCACGTCAAGTTCCACTGGTGTATGAGGTTTTTTTAATGCCATTGGCCCATTTCTGCCATGATTTCACGCATGAGTGACAGGACTGGATTTTGAGCCCTGTCACCCATGAGTGAAATCACGGCAGAAATGAGCTAATGACTTTAAAACCCCTTTACACACAAGTGGAGCTTCACGTGATCCCCCTGCCATGATTTTTGACTGACAATTCTCCCTTAAAGTGATAGTAGGGACTGGAAATATAGCACCACATCCACCCCTCTCGAATACCTTTAATCACTTTCTGGAGTGTCTCACCATCACGTTGGCAATCACAGTTCACATATCAGCTAAGACTGCACATGTTTTCTTTATGAGATTAACATGCACTGTATCTACCTCTAGACTCTCTGACACTGCAGTTCTGTCAAATGCGTGGGACAGTACATCTGCCACCACCAGATCCTTTCCTGGTGTATATAATAGCTGCAAATTTAAAAACAAAATTGCTGTAATCTGAGAGGCATCTTGGCTGACCCTTTCTTTGCAATGTACACCAGTGGCTTATGATCAGTTTCAGCTAGAACCGGTCTTCCATAAATAAAGACATGAAACTTCTTGCATCCTTGAGCTGAACCAGGGACAATGCCTCCTTCTCTATTTGAGCATACTGAACTTCTGGTTTTGACAATGCTCGGGCAGCGTAAGCCACAGGTCTCCAGTGATCACCATACTGTTAGTGCTGCACCAATGCCTTCCTTAGCGGCATCTGTAGAGATCTTGGTCCTCTGGTTAATATCATAGTACCACAATAACAGCCACCACGTTCCATGAATTTGGCAATGACAGAAAAAACAACACTAAAGTGGGGTTCAATATCTAGAAATAAGGTTTTTGAACCCAAACAACCTTAGATAATGCTTGTATCAAGGAGAAAGGGGAAGGAGAGAAAGGAAGTAAGCATGGCAAAGAATTATAGGAAGGGGCAGGACCAGCAAACTCATTTAAGCATTACTAAAGCTATATGGTTAAACTATGATGATTTTGTACATAGGGGCAATGCTTTCTTGGGCAAAAATGATCATGTTGACAGTCAGAAGTTTTACCCCTCTCTCTTCCAGGCACACATTGTAATACTTTTAGTTGCGGAGAACAGGCCAATCTTGCATGCATATTAATGTTACATTCCATTTACTCTGAACACAATTACCACCTGATTGTAATTATTATGTACTATTCATTTCAAAAATCAGCATCATGAAGTGATGTAGCAGGTAGTAATTTCAAATGAGGAAATAAAACCGTTTGTCTTGAACTGCTAATTTCAAGAATGAAAATGTTATAAATAAGCAGTTATTGCCGACGCACCGAAGAAGACAGGACACATTTGCTGGGTTTAAACGGCCGCACTCTTTATTCAAACAAATCATAATTAACCAATAGGTGGGGGTAAATCGCCTATTGCGATGCGGGTCCAGTACTTGAACTTGACATTGTAACCATAACTCAATAACTCAGGGGTGGTTTCGATGTACCCTCAATTACCACCCCAGTCGTGAACATCACATCTCCCCTTCTCAGTGGCCCAAGCCACAGGTGAGAGGGACTCAATCCTTTGCTTGCGAGTAAGGATAAAGGTGCCTACAGATGGGGGACCATACTTGTCCCTACCGGCTTCGCTCGACACCCCTCCCAGGGAGCCTGCCCCGCCGCTTGCCATCCCCTGCTTTCCAGTGGGTGGGCCTCCCCATCTCTTAAGGAGATGACTCTTCCTTGTGATATAAACTCACCTACTCTAACTGTACTGGACCCCAGCCACTAAGGGGTCACCGGGGTTACCCGGACGAGCCCGACCCCCACCTTACCACTAAAACCTATCCAACACCTGAACCAATGCCCCCTTCAGAGCTCCCAAATATCAATCATTACCTTTCGGTGACAGGTGTGCCCCGTCCCGCCTGTAGAGCTCAGGGCAACTGTGTTTCAGGGCCCTGGTATCTATGTGCTCACCCCCCAAACTCGTGAGCCATTTACCAACGTCCCTGTTGATGGACTTCCAGGTCCTGTCAATCTTTCTGGGGTGAAACCCACTGCCCCATGACATTTGCTCAACTAAGTCAGTCCATACCAGGACGACATCCGGGAATTTTTTTTTAACTTCCCACAAATCAGATTTAATGTCCTTAATCAGTTACACTCCCTTCAGAAGGGGTATGTCATTCTCGACCAGATGGACGACCAGGAAGTCGGGCGGGTGCCCCAGGGACAGGACCCAGAGCGCTGGCAGGAGCTGGTGCCACCTCATACCTCCTCGACCCTTCGATTGGATCTGTGCCCAGGCCGAAAGTTCAAGCTGGGTCCCCCATCCAGTGTGCCCAGCCGCCTTACCCGCCCACCGGACCAGGATGTGGCCGATAATCCAGACCTGCCACCGATGTCGGGGCTGAACACCTGAAAAATTAAAAGGAAAATTAAGCCTGGTAAGGAGAAAGGGTGCCCCGTACATATGTTTGGAATGCCCTTGACCTCCATTGGCCCACCTCACGGATACCCTGATCCGACATTCCGTTCTCGGCTGCAAAGGAAGCAGCCCCAATATGAAATGAATGAGTACCATATGCCCAGGACGGCAACCGAAGGCAGGACAACACCGTTCTCATGACCGCCATAAACTGGTACCTGGTCACTTGCTTACCTCCTGCATGCCTGAACAGAGGGCCTGGTGCCACCCGCCGCACCTCGATGTATGACTCTAATGCCCTTACCGGGCATAACTCTGGCGCAACGGCCTGGTTCAGCCTCACAACCTGCCCTCTCCCCCTCTGATCTGTTTTTGATTGTCGGATGCTCAGGACCATGTCCAGTGGGCCGATATGGACGTCACTGAGCCGGAGGGTCCTACCTGATGTATCCCTGGCGGCTTCTGCCACCAGCTCACTGACTCGGAATGCTCCGAAGAATGCTAATTTAAATAGTGTATTGAACAGTGAAATTTCAGAACAATCAAAACAAATGCGCGGGAGGCTATTGCACATGTCCAGCAACAAATGCAGGGTAATAGGGGCCCGCCTCCCTGGCCCAACTCTCCAACAAGCGCCGGGCAAAAAAAACCCAGTCTGAGGGGGGGAGTGTGACCTGCAAAGTTACTCGCGAACACCAAGGCGGACAACTTCCCGGTGATGGAACCTGGGTCTTCCCCCCTGCGCCTCAGGTGCATGGCAAATCAAAGCATTTGGGGTTCCGGAATTGGGAAACCTAGGGGCCACCCTTGTGCCAACCGGTATTGTTGAAATTCCCGGAAAGCCCTGTTGTAAGAAGTCCTGTTATGGGGTGCCAGGGATTCCAGAATGGTGGTGTGCAGCTCTACGACCCAAGGTTCCAAACCGATGGCTGCAGCTGCTCCAGGTTCGCCCAGGCCTTGGGTGCCAACGATCGGAAACGCTCCATCTGGAAGCGAGAGAGGGTGTCCGCTACACCGTTGTCCAGTCCAGGCACGTGCCTGGCTTGGAAAAGGATGTTGTATTCTAAACATTTAAGCACAAATGCCCTCACTACCTTCATAACCCTTACAGACCTGGAAGACTGTGTGTTAATGATGTGACCAACCGCTTGATTGTCACACCATCTGGTTAGCCAGTTCAGCGGGCCATAGATGGATGGCCAACACTATAGGAAAGAGCTCCAAGAAAGTGAGGTCCCTGGTGACTCCCTGTTCTATCCGTTCTGGGGGCTACGGAGCCACTGCCCATTGGTCTCTGAACAATACACCAAATCCGGCACCCCTGGCAGCATCAAAATGTACCTGGAGTTCTGCTTCCAGGAGAAGCTGGTCCCTCCAGAAACTGGTGCCATCAAACTTCGCGAGGAAGGTGGCCCAGATCTGAAAGTCCTCCTTCATCTCCTTTGTGACCCTTATGTGGTGGTGGGGGGTGGGTTACCGGACAACTTGGCATAAAGCTGTGACAGGAAAGCCCACCCAGGCACGACCACCCGGCATGCAAAGTTTAGACCCCAACACCGACTGCAAGTGGCGAACTGTTACCTTCGCCACCCGCAGGCACTCATCAATCTTTTCATGGAGAGAGAGCAACTTATCCTGAGGAAGGCTGGAGACAGCAGCCTCCGTGTCCAGCTCAATGCCTAGGTAGGTCAACCTGGTGGCTGGACCTTCGGTCTTCTCATGGGCCAAGGGAATGCCTAATTCCTCTGCTACCCCTTGGAATGTCTGCATCAGGTCCCAGCATGCCTTTGTACTAGTGTGACCAATAAACAGGAAATTGTCTAAATATTTTGTGATTCCCATTTTTCCAGACCGTTGCTTGACAATCCATTCGACCAGGGTGCTGAAATGCTCGAATGCTGAACACAAGATCGAGCACCCCATCGGCATGGCCTTATCAAAGTAATACATGCTGTCGAAATGGAAACCAAGCAAAGGGAAACTTTCCGGGTGAACAAGTAACAACTTGAAAGTGGACTTAATGTCACACTTACCAAGCATGGCACCGGGCCCGAATGACCTGCCCAGTGCAACTGCCGAATCAAATTACATGTACCTAACCAAAGCCAGGTCCTTGGGAATGGCGTCATTGACTGAGCCACCCCGGGGTAAGACATATGGTGGATCAGTCTAAACTCCCCCGGGGTCTTCTTGGGGACAACACCCAAAGGGGATATAACCATATCGGGGAAGGGAGGGGCTGAAAACGGTCCGGTCACCCTCCCTTCCACACTCTCCTTCCTTATCTTTTCCCAGACCACTCTCTCCAACCCTACAACAGACTTCAAATTCGGTGCCACCCAGTGTTGCTGGACGTCAAAAGCGGGGATCCGAAAGCCTTGCTGGAAACCTGCTACTATGTATGCTACTTCTAATTGATCCGGGTGTCTGAGTAGGTCCTGCTCAAGCTGCCATGTTCTAACTGGCATTGGGGCTTTTTCCAGGAGGGCCGGAGCTGTTGTTGCTGGCCCTGGCCCTCTCTGCCCCCCCTGTAAAAGGTTTCCCTTTAGATCCAGGTTTCCCCCGGGGGCACATAGAAGATGCATGATGTTCTGAACAGTTGGAGCATGTATGGCGAAATTTGCACGTTGCTCGGGAACATTTCCCAAACCGGTCAAATTCCCAGCAAGTCCCGCTGGTGGTCGCCGTCCCTTTCTTTCTGTCCTCACGAAAGGACTCAGTGGCGGATGAAGCCCCCCCCCCCTTTGCCAGTAAATGGCCACTATCTGATCTAGGTGCGTTGACGACTCCGCTCATACAGTTGAGCCAAAGGTCGTGCGCGTGCAGATCCCATCGCAGACCCGGGTGTACGCTGCCCGGTGGCAGAACGTCTCATCGTATCTCAGCCACGCTCTGATGGCCCTGCCTCATAAGCACGCCGTACGATGTCGGCGTACTTAAGCAGGTCTGGGGCCCGGGCAGGGTATGCCTGAATCATGACCCCCATATAGATGGAGAATGCAGTGGTCCAATTTGACTAATTCCGCTCCGCCTTGGGGCACTTGAAACGCTCTTTCTCTTTTTTGTCCTCCTGTTCAGCGGGATCCACTATAGGATCGCTAAAGAGGAGTGCAAACAAGTCAATGTATTCCCCATGCCAAATGCGTTCATTAGTGGCTGGGAACAGATGGCCCCCAATCGGGTTGGAGACTGCAGAGTAGCCGCCGCCCTCCGGAGGGCTCTGCTGCACTAGAGATGTCATGAGAGGGGTCATGGTCAGCCCGCTACCCTGTGGCTGGAAGGACGAAGCTGTGGCAGACCAAACCCGAAGGGCCTGCACTGCCAAAGAAGAGGGACCCCCCGCCAGAGCTGTCAGGGGAGTTGCCCCTGGTGCCCCCACAACACCACCAGCCAGGTGTGCCGTGGGGGCAACGGGCACCCAGGTTCCTCCCCACCAGACCAGTTGGGTTGGCCCACTACCTACCAGATGTCCTCAGTATGTGTCCTGTGCTACCCCTTGTAGCCCAGTAGTCCCTCAGGGCGGGGGCCCTTTCAGGCTGATAGTTCACCCATCCATCACTTTTGGAGAAACCTCCTGGGGGTGCCCCCGCCTCACCTGAGTCACGGGCCAGGATGGCCAGGGCCACAGCCTCCAGCTGAGATCCTCCTGCTTTGGCACGCTGCTGGATCAGCGCCTGCAGAGCTTTCTCCATTTTTTTGACCCTCTGGCGCAGATCACTGTCGTCACGGGCCTCCGGTACCGGTCCTGCTACCTCTGCCCTGTGGTGAAGAAAAGGGGGAAGGGGGTCCCCTGCTCAGCCCTGGATGGCGAGGCCCATGCTGTCTGCAGCTGCCCAGCTGCCACCTGTCCCTGTCCGAGCCTGGCCCCGTAGGTGGGGCTGCACGGGCGACCAGCTGCCAGGGGCCATCCATACCCACGTGAGGGCCCCCAAACCTCAACACCCCCCATGCCGGTTGCACTCCCCACCGTTGGTGGCGGCGGGGGCATAGCAGAAAAACCCAGGCCAGGAGAAGTGCCCCCAACCGGCCCAATGCCCAGGGCAGGGATTGCCCATGAGGCATGTTGGCTGGCCGCTGCCTGGATGGGCCCAGGGGCACCTGCACTGAAAGAGGCACTTGGGAAACTCACTGCAGGGGGCCAGCCAGACTCCCCAGTGGGCCCCAATCCATCACCAACCCCACCTGCCATTGGGGCTACTCCTACGACCCCTGTTGGGGGCGGCAGCACTGGAGGGAGGAGCATCCCGGGGGAACTGCCCCGAGAAGGCCTGGCCCCCCTCAGCACCAATGTTTCCCCAGCCTCAGTCTCAACAATGTAGCAGGCAGGGGGGTTAACAGCCCGCACCCCCTCCGGAGGGCTGGGAGGGTGGAGGCCCCGAACTCAGTCCCCAACATGGCTTCACCCTGCTGGGCAGTGACAAGACCCCCGAGGGGGAAGGCACAGACAGGGGTTCAGCTGATAGCCCACTCATGAGTTGGGTGAGAAGGGCTTCGCAGCCTGCCATCCTGTCTGCCAGGGGCATCTCGCCCCTCCCCCTGGGGCCCCTTCTGGGAGCGGGGGCACAGCCATGCCTTCCCCGGGGGCATCCCTGCCCTCAAAGGTTCCTCCCACCTCAGCAAGCTCCGCTGTGGCGGCCTCATGCTGCCATTTCTTTGCCGCTGCTGCGGGATTCCTTTTATTTTTCCCCATACTTGCACTGCGACCCGGGTGCTGCCGTTTTTCAGGAGCTTCAGCCGCAAGTGGGGCTGGAGCTGCATCTTCTCTAGTAGCAAGCCCCACCTCTCAACCGGGGCCCACGTGACTTCAGTTCCCCAATCCCTGCCAGCCGAGGTTGCATAGCAACCCCAGCTGGGTTTTCAATGGGCAGTGCCACGCAGTTTTTTCCTGCCTTAGGCTGCAAGCAGCCCTGCAGCGGGAAAAGCAAAGGAGCAGTCCTGGCCTCCCCGATCGGGCGCGGCAAGGGGCCTCACACCCACCACCCCCTGGAGCGAGGGGGAGCAGGCGGAGGCAATTATAATTTTCATACCATCATATGAGGCACATCTTTAGAAGTGGTGCTCTATTACCACAGGCAACTGGTGTGAAGATTACACAATGGCTGCAGGCACATATTTTTGCTGTGAAGAGATACACTAACTAACTCAGCAGAAAGAAGCATGTTCTGTTTGTAATCAACTCTCCAAGTGATTTTATTCATAATAAATGATTCAGAAGGCTCAGCTTTTGTCACCCTTGAAGGAGGAGAAGAAATTCCATATCCATCGGTAGTTTGTATTCAGTAACTTCATCTTAAACACTGTTTTTCTACTTGTCAAATTATATAGTCCTATAAAATCCAAAAACCTATAATCCTAAAGCTGCAGTCAGATATTTACAACAGATGGAAACTCTGTCAAATGCTGCCTGGTACGTTTAAAAAAGCTACAGCTTTACTGTTTCATTCTTTGTTAAGTCAGTATCTGACAGTAGTTCATTTTATATTCCTAGTATTTTAAGTGTCTTCTATGACATGGTGAACTACATCCAATTCAAGCTCCAGCTATGAGACTACTTGGAGATCTCCTGCTGCTATTTTAGATTAGATCTGGTAAGAGTTCATTGACAGCGAGATGATTACCTCAGTGGCAGACTCAGGGCTCCAAATACTAGGTATGTCCATTATTCATTCGAATCAATTAATAACTTTCCAAAATAGCTACCACCTATAACCAAAATGGTGGCAATAACATGTTGGCCAAGACCCTTTTGGTTAAGGGTGGTGGCCATTTTGTGCATGGACAAAGCAGCTCAAGTGGCCATTTTGCACATGTGTACTGCAGAGTAGGGAACTTGGCATCGTGCAGTGCAAGCAGAGCCTGCTGGGAGGCCTCCCATAGCAGCAGTGGGCCAGCGGAGCTTCAATCAAGTCCTCCAATGCCAGTAAGTACATTCCACACCACAGGGCCCTGGCTATGGGGGAAATAGTGCCCTGTGGAATGGGGGAGGTCGGACTCAGACTGATTTCCTATTGACTTCAATGGAGAAATTTCTCATTGACTTCAACGGGATCCAAATCCAAACCTGAACCATAACAGATCTGAAATTACAGATCCAAATCTGCAATGGATTCAAATCTGTTATTTGATCCAAATGCTCAACCCTACCAAATATCCATTTAAAGACAAATGTATAGGCTCTTGCATACTAAGTGGATCTTGCATAGGAATATATAATGGGATAGAATTTAACTTCCTGTGTCATTAAAAAATGTGGCTGCAGCCACTCTATGGTCATTATTTTGTGGCCCCTAGGCTTTAGCCTACAAAATATTAATCTGCCATAGATTCTGCAGAACCAGAGCTTGCAGATTACATGATGATGCCCTGACTTTGAGGTGGTCATGTTTGGGGCCCTTCTAGGAGGAATTTGGGGGCCCACACTCTGACCTGATGAAAATGGGCCACTGCATGGACCCTGGAAGTAGATAAAATAGCAGGTGCTGGGGTGGTAGCCCTGGGTCACTTTGTGTTAAGGCTGGTTCTGTGTGTAGCTGTAGACAATAAGTTCAGCCATGGACTGCTTCACAGCTTTTCTCTGGCAAAAGCCCATTTCTACACCTTCCACAGTGAAATAATGGGAATTGATTCCTTCTTTGAGCTTTGCTTGTATGTACTATGCAGGAGGACATGGTAGGCCTAGAGCTTCTCCTGGTGGTTTACACCATTAATCAGTTTCCTAAACTCTTGACGAGCACCAGCCAACAAGTATTTATAAAAGGCAGCCCCTTTTTCCCCTCCATCTCAACTAGATCAGACATTACTTTGGAGTAGGGCTGTACCAAACCATACTTCCAGGTTCACGGACCTAATTCCAAAGTTCTAAGTAATCAGCCTGAGTACTCAGCAGCCCTTCGGTGCCGTTTCTGAAATTTTGGAATTTGGAATCAAAATTCTGGACCTCAGTGTTGGAAAACTTCAAACTGGGGTGTCCCACCAAAAAAAGTCCAAAGACTACGTTACCAAGCAAATCAAACTGATCAGTTAAGTTTCAACTAGCTGTTTTGGTCCATGCGTGGCCCCATGGGTGCCACCAGCCAGACCAGCAGCCATAACAATCACACATGAGGAAGAGATCCACCCCCAAAAAGCCTCCATTGTGTGTGCCCAGTCCACCTATGCAAGACAAGCCCCTCCCCCCCCATATTAACCAGAAAAACTAGAAAGCATTCCCCCAGTGCCCTGACTGGTCACATTTTGGCAAAGGTATTGAACCCACAGCCAAAGCACTACCCAGAAAAGCAGGCTAGGAAGAGTGGGACAATCGCTCCAGAAGACAACCTCAAAAAAGTGCAACTACATCCATAAATTAAAACAAAAACGCAGTAGTGTACCCACAGCATGGCCCGCCATCAACAGTGAGCACACCCACTTTTAGGGCTGAAATTTAGCTTGATTGTCTTGCCAGTTCTCGATGAGAAGGGGGGGGTGTTTCCCATCTCGCCTCGAGACGAGACAAGAAACTGCCCTCTTCTCATCGAGAGCCAGTGATAATTCAAGGGAGCTGCAAGGGGGCAGGAGTTGCAGGCAGGGGTCTGACACAGGGACCGGAGGTGAACAGGGAACAAAGACAAGCCCTTTGAGTGCAACTGCATGCAGAAATCCCACTCAAAAACAGTAGGGGACACAGAGGCTGTATCGGAGGTGGTGTTGCGGTCCTCAAAGACGATAGTCTTGGGGGACCTCAACATTCATGCTGATGCAGTTCTTGGGGGAGCCGAACACGAATTCATGGCCATCATGGCAACCATGGACTTGTCCCAGAGGGTCAACAGCCCAACACATCTTGGAGGACATACCATGGACCTCATGTTTTGCACTGGCCTTGAGGCAGGTGCTCCATTAATAGGGGAGGTATCAGCTGTGCCCTTGTCATGGACGGATCATTACCTCCTGCAGACCTCCCTTCTAGCACATGTCTGCCCCCGGAAGGTGTGGAACCTATTAGGATGGTCCGCACTCAGAGGCTGTTTGACCCAGTGCAGTTTCTTTCTAGGAACTCTGTGTGAGTTGCCCTCTGATGGTCTAATCAACTTTTCAAGCTATGGAACATCTTGCTGATGGAAGTCATCGATCGAATGGCTCCCAGGGATCCATTGCCCAGGCAGAGGCTCCGCAGAACTCCTTGGTTTTCCGAGGAGCTGCGGATGCTGAAGCAAGAGGCGATGGTTGGAACAACGATGGTGTCGTTCTCATGCTGAAGCTGACAGATTGTGGCATAGAGCTCTTTTATGAACATATGCCATGGCTATGAGGGCAGCAAACAGGAAGTTCATTGCTGCCCTCATAGCATCCGAAAAATCCCGTCCGGCGGAACTGTTCCGGGTTGTACAGGGGCTGGTCAGTCCGGCCCCCTCAACCCTGGGGTTGAGTCATCATCCACCTGCTGTGACCTTTTTGCAGATTATTTCACGGAGAAAATTGCTCATACTCAACAAGACCTCGATGCCGCACTTAATACAGTGAGGATGTAGAGGTTGTAGAAACTCCGACTTGTCCTATTTTGTGGGTTCACTTTCAGTCGGTGACACCCGCTGACGGTGTACTTGGGCAAGTCGAGCCACTTCTTGTGAATTAGATCTGTGCCCGTCCTGGCTGATTAAGAGCTTCCGGGAGACAATGGGTCCGTTGCTGACTGGGGTGGTCAATGCCTCCCTGTGAGAGGGCAAAGTGCCAGGCTGCCTCAAGGAGATGGTGGTGCGGCCTCTGCTCAAGAAACCATCGCTTGATGCTGACTCCCCTGCCTGTTATCAGCCTGTCTCTAACCTTCCCTTTTTAGGTAAGCAGCTCCAGGGGCATCTTGACTACATTGGTTATCTTGATCCTTCTCAGTCTGGCTTTCATCTGGGTCATGGCACTTAGACAGCACTTGTGGATTCAATCAACCCTACTTGTCCTGTTAGATCATTTGGCAGCATTTGATACCATTGACCATGATATGTTGGTGACGTGCCTGCGGGACAGTGCGGGGGTGGGTGGGATAATTCTTGAATGAGTCCGCTCATTCCTGACCGCGATAACTTAGCGGGTGGTACTTGATGATTGTTTTTCATCTTACCGAGACCTCTCGTGTGGGGTTCCACAGGATTCTGTCTTGTTCCCTCTCCTGTTCAACGTGTATATGCAGCCGCTCGGTGAGGTGATCAGAGGGTTCAGGGTGAGGTGTCATCAGTACGCGGTTGACACCCAATTGTACCTCTCATTTTCGACTGACCCAGGCCCGGCTGTCTCGCTGCTTATCCGGTGTTTGGCAGCTGTGGGGGACTGAATGAGGCCTAATCAACTGTGAATGAATCCTGGCAAGATGGAGGTGATGTTAGTGGGAAGTTGGTGGAGTTGACGGCTCCCCCGGTTGATGGGATCTGTCCTCCACTGACTTCCCAGGTATGGAACCTAGGGGTGCTCCTTGATGCGCAGCTCTTCCTGGATCTCCAGGTGGAGGCTTTGGTGAGGAGTGCAGTGGCTTCGGTCGCTGGTCGCTGGCTTACATCTGGTGCAGTGGCTTCGGTCGCTGGTTTTGTTTCCTGACCTGGCCACGATCATTCATGCTTTCATTACCTCTCGGTTAAACTACTGTAGCATGCTCTATGTGGGGATACCTATTGTGACGGCTCAGAAGCTTCAGCTGGTGCAGAATGCGGATGTCCAGCTCTTGGTGGGCCTGGGCTGCCAGGAGCACATTACACCAGTGCTCTGATCTCTGCACTGGCTGCCAATAGTCTTCTGGGCTTGATTCAAAGTGTTGGTTTTGACCTATAAAATCTTACATGGCCTGGGCCTTGCCTACTTGTGAGATTGCCTTGTTCCCCAGGCTCTGGACAAGCGCTCATCCTGGGGTGCCATGTTGAAGGCCCCCCAGGTTTCCCGGGGGGCCATGCAGGATAGGTCGCTCTCAGTGGCCGCACCGTGCCTTTGGAATTCCCTCCTGGTGGGGGCCCATCTGGCCCCAGACCTCCTGGTCTTTCATAGGAACTGTAAGACCTGGCTGTTCCATCAGACGTTTAGCGAGGGAAAGGGGTAAGGGTTGTTAGGGGGTGGGGAGATTGGTGAGGGTGGAGGTGGGTTTTTCCTTTTATTATTATTGTTATTATTATTGAGGGATGATGTTTTAATGTTTTATAGTATTTTATATTTTTATTGATATTGTTAGCAGCTCCAAGCTCCCTGTGGCAGGAGGGGCAGGGTATAACAGTCTTAAAATAAATAAAATACCCACAGCATGGTCTACCATCAGCAGTGACTGCACCCACTTAAATCATTATGTGAACCAAGCAGTGCACAAATTCAGGCTAGCAAGAATGGAATATTCGCTCGAGAAGAATTATCTAGACAAAAAACTTTCGGTTTATGAAGTTTGCTAAGACTGCATTACAAATGTTATTCAAAAGTTAACATGACAGTAAATTGTATGTTAAGGCAACTTTATTAAATATCAGACCAATCTATACATTTTTCTTTTCTTATTCATTAATTTAAAAAAATTATGACAACTGAAATTAAGCTGCATATGTGTGTGGTATGGTGACTGAACAATACTTATATGTGATGAGGAATGTACACAGTTTAATGTCAGTTAAGTCATATTTTTTTTAATTAATGAAGAAAAGAAAAATGTATAGATTGGTTTGGTATTTTATAAAAAGTTTCCTTAATGTACAATTTACTATCATGATGACGTTTGAGTATAATTTGTAATTCTGCTTTAACAAATTTCTTAAACTGAAGGTGTTGTGTCTAGGTAATTTGCCCTTCTTTTGAAACGTAATAGTTTTGCAAATGCATAAGCTGGCCCCAGACACAAGAACACTGCAGGTGCACACAGACGTTCACTCATCCCCCCACATCCCACATGTGGAGCAACTTGTTTTTTCACAGGTTTCTCTGTGCAGGGGTGATGCGTGTTACACAGGAGCACACAAGCAACTGCTTTCATACAAGACGCACCCACCCATGCCACTGCATGGGTGTGTCTCATGTAAAAGAGGTCACACACATTCACACACATGCTCTCACCTCTCTCACACACTAATTGTAACTGATCACACACACAATCATTCAGACACAGTACACACATGCAGTCACACATTCATTCAAATTGGTCACACACATACTCATCCATACACACTACACACACATGCTCTCACCTCACATACTCATTCAAATTGGTCAGTCACGCACACTAGACCAGGGGCGTATCTAGGGTACAATGGGCCCATGGCCAAGATGTCAAGATGGGCCCCCTTTTTAGTGTCCTGCCGGCAGGCCTAGGGGTGCCATCTGGCTAGGCAGGTCTGGGGGCGCTGCTATCAAACACACAAGACACCCAAAATGTAGCCAGCCATGAAAAGTGCATTATGCCATGAAAAGTGACATATATATATATATATATATATATATAAAAAAACAGTTCAGTTGTGCTCCCATAATCAATTCATGCTGCCCCTACCCCATAACTATTTCATTTGCGCCCCTGGGGCAGCATGAATTAATTATATAGGGATGGGGCACAGTATTCATGTTAGCAATAACTTCATTAAGAAGAGTTAGTGAAACAGCAGCCATAATAATCTCAGAACCATATTTGCAGATTTTCCAAGATCGAATAGATATTGCTTTACGTCCTAAATTCCTACCTAAGTATAAGTAAAACACTTGTGAGAATGTGGCCCTTTTTACACAGGACTCTCCCACCCATGAACATGCAGATTTCTGCATGTTCATGGATGGGGGAGCCCTGTGTGGATGATATGGCACACGCACCCATAGTGAGGGGGCGGGCACGCCCACCTAACACACATTCCCACTCACCCCTCATCTCGTTCTCATGCATGGAGCAACCGGGGGAAATGGCGGTTGCTCTGTGGGTGTGGATGAGTGGGGGTGTGTGGGGGTGAGTGGGGAAGCGAGTGCGGTTGTATGCACACCCCGCCAATGTACTGTGTAGGAGCCGTGTAAAAACAGCCTGTGAGGAGCCACTAGAAGAAGAACAGAAGGTTACTACCTTGTAATCATGGTTCTTCGAGATGGCTCCATGCATTCTTACAACCCCCCCCTTCCAGCTTCGCATGGATTTTTTTCCCCTTATATTCCTAGAAAGGGTTGGAAGGAACTGTCATTCTGAGGGGGAGGATGATTTTTATACTAGAGGAGCTCAAGACCATATTTGAATATGGTGAACATGCATAACTGAGCTGTGAGGATGTTAGGAACCATCTCAAAGAACCTTCTTTACAAGGCAAAAACCTTCCGATCATTCACATGGGGAGGAGTTGTTTGTAGACAAACAGCTTTATCTCCCAGTTTGATCGGTGTCACAGTGTTCCACTGTTGTTGCTGCTGCTGCTGAAGCACTACTAGCAGGCAGAGACAGGTGAGGGACGGGGACCCCTCACACACACCTTCAGCCCCCACCTCATCCCTGGACTCCACTTCATTGTTTGTAATCACAGAACACGTGTGTTGTTGGAGGAAAGTTAGAATGGTCAACAACCGGAAGTTTTTGCTCTGCTGACTCCCATTGAACATCATAGGCCCTGTTCAATGAGTTTGCTACCGCTTTAACTATAGGACCACGACTGTGGCCCTATAATACAACAACCCTGCAAAACAGTGTGCAACTGCATGGAGAAATAAGGTAATGTGAACAGACCAGGCAAGGGGAAGTGGAGCCAATTCCTCTGGCATCATGGTGCAAAGTGGCGTTGCAGGAGGCTGAAGAGTATAAATCATGGAAATAAATAAATAAAATGCCAACCAAACAGCAGGCAGAACAAGAAACAATGTGGCATTGAATTATTTTTTCTTTAAAAAGCATGGAATTGTAAAGGTTAATGTAACCCCCATTCCCCAGCATTGGTTCTATCGACAGGAAAGGCCAAACCATACCATACCAGGCCAGGCCAGGCCTGGCCAAGAAACCCCATCCCGCCCCCCGCCCACAGCCAATTACTTACAGATCCAGCACTGTAGCACATAGCCAAATTCACCAAAGAGATTGTAAAATGGCTGTAGCCACTTTTATTTTGCCCTGCCAGCCAATAAAATGTAGGACTGAAATGAAGACTTCAGAAAACTTTGGAATTTTATGAATAATTAGGTATTCAATTTGGAAAGACTGATTTCTGGTGTTCTGAGGACCAAGGCCATAATTTGGAAAACTTCAGAAAACTTCGGAACTGCTGTGCTCTTGGGGGCTGGTGGACAGTTGAGTTTCTTCTGGAAATAAAACTTAGCACCATATTTGGGAGAAGGGGGGTATGGGAGGGGACAATTGAGTGATGGTAAGTCTGATGGATAGATCTGATTGGCTGGCCAAGTCAGATGGTCAGCTTTTGAATTGGCTGGCTGGGCAAAATAATAAAAACAAAGTTTCTGTACTGCAGCCATTTTGTCTGTTCTCTTTGGTTAATTTGGCTGCGCTGCATGATACAGTGCTGCTGGATCTATAAGTAATCGGTTGGGGTGGGGTGGGGTGGGGTGAAGAGGGGTGCCTTTCCTGGCTTCTCCTGTCCATAGGACCAATGTTAGGGGATTGGGGTTACGTTACACATTATCATGCCATACAATATTTTTTTAAAAAATTATTGGGTGCCATATTGCTGCCTGCTGCTTGGTTGGCACTTGGCACCATGAGGAGGAATCTCTGCATGACTCCACTTCCCAAGTTTGCTTCGTCTGGTCAAGTTACCATTGCCACAGTGCCATGCCAACAAAAGAGAGTGCCCCTCGGTGTGTGTGTGTGAATGTGAATGTCTGGTTTCTTAATTTTGTGATTGCTTCTGGGGCCTGTGTTGCTGGATTTTTTTTGTGGGATTGCACATTTCTTCTTATTTAGTCAGAACAGCTCAAAAGAAGGATTTTTTGTTAAGTACTAGAAAGACAGACTATTAAAGCAATAGCTAATTTTGCTATAGCATCTGTAAAAATTCATAATGTATTGATAACAATATATCCATAATCCTACAAGAGGTCGTCATCTCTGGCATCTCAACAGATTTGTCAGAAATTTCAAGTTTCATATGGCCTCTCTATATCTTCCTTCCAAACCTTTAGAAGAATGCCTGGCTCATTTCACTTGACCTCAAAGATGTCTATTTTCATATCCGTATCAGAAAAACTCACAGGACATTGCTCCATTTCATTGTAGATGACTGCTGTTTCCAGTATATGGTACTTCCTTCTCTGCCTTTTCTCGGCCGCAACGGTGTTTACAAAATTCATGACCCCAGTGGCAGCAGAGCTTTGCTGAAGGGCGAGTATCAGAGTTTACCCAGCAGATTCTCACAAGGAGCTCTGTTCACACATCACCACCACCACCACCACCACCACCACCTGATTACTCAGAGAGTAATTGGTGAAATTTCCACTGGTGAGCTTTGAGAAGTCAGATGCCAGTCCAGATCTTACCTTTCATAGGAGCCTTCTTGGATACAACAAGCACCAAAGCTTTTCTTCCCCTCAAAATATTCCACGCCATCACTTTAATGGTTGGCCAGCACATTTAAACACCCTACAAGACCAGTGAGATTCTTTCTGTGACTCATGGGACTTTTCTCCTCAGCCACTATGGTAACCCTCATGCAAGGCTGTGCATGCAACCACTTCAACATTGGGTCAGGAGGAATGGTCTGATATCAACCACCTACACAAACTTCTTACCATTCCAAACCATGTCAGGCAGACCCTCCTGTGGTGGATATGACCAAATAATGCAGTACAGGGTATGCTTTTTCACAACCCAGACCACATGGTGATAATAATGACAGATGTCTCCTTAGATGGTTAGGGAGTCCATTGCCTCTCCCTCCCAGCCCAAGACCTCCGGTAGCTGGTTGAAAAGATGCTTCACATAAATATACTCAAACTGAGAGCCATCGGTATGCCCTAAAAGCCTTTGTCACCACTGTTGCTGGAAAGGTCGTACAGATAGTACTTGGCACACATGCTGTCGGTAGTTATCTCAACAAACAGGGTGGGGAAAGCTCGAGACTACTCTCAGTTGAGGCCTGCTCCCTCTGGACCTGTTGCATATGCAACAACATCACACCCGTCATCAGTCACCTCCCTGGACAAGTGAACCACCTCACTGATCATTAGGGATGTGCAAACACAGTTCAGAAGTTCGGAGTTCAGACAGAACTCTGTCCGTTTGGACAACTGAACCCGAACCGAATCCAATACTGAACTCTGAAATGACCAAACAGTTCGGTCAGTTCGGATCAAGTTCGGGCAGTAAAAACGCGTCACTGGAAGGCAAAACGTGGCAGGGAGGGGGAGTCAGATGAGGAGCAGACTTCCAGGCACCAGGGGTGGAGAGGCTTAGAGTAGCAGCCAGCCTGTCCAATCACCATTCTTTTTCGCCTCAGACCACTGGCTTCGCAGGCTGCGATTGGCCACGAGCTAGGCTGCATGGAGCCAATGGGGAATGCGGTGAGGTGGGCACAGCAAGTAACACAAGTCATTGCCCTCCCCCCTTCCCAACACCTTCTGAGCTAGTCACTGTTCCTGACAGCAGGCTTTTTCAGAAGGCTCCCTCTCCCAGCACTTTTTAATCCTTCCTATTCCTAATCCATTGCCTTCCTCCTCCTATTTCACCCATCCAACCCATTTACCTCCATATTATCATTTATTTAGATTATATTAGATAGATTTAGGTGTTATTTTTTTTTTTTACCCCTCCCTGTGTTCATCCGCCCCCCTCCATTGAATCCTTTCCCTCTCCCTTTATATATTCCATCCCTGATTCCCTTCCCCTGGTTTTGGATTTATTTAAAGTAGGATTATTAGATTGATTTAGGTTTCATTTCAGTTTTGACCCCTCCCTGTGTTCTTCGTGTTTTTTACCCCATCCCTGTGTAATATTGTATATATAGATATACGATATAGTTACTATAGATACATAGTTGTGAAAGAATATGAAAGGGGTTGTCTTTCTGCACCTTGGGTGAGGCAGATCCCTGTCCAAGAGGGGTTCAGCTGATTCTACTGCACCCTGATGAATCTGGTCCCTTGCAGGGGTCCCTATCCAGGAGGGGTTTCAGCTGATTTTAGTGCACCTGCTGAAGCAGGTCTCTGAAAAGAGTTTCAGCTGCTTTTACTGCACCTGGGTGAAGCAGGTCCCCATCCAGGAAAGGGAGGGGGAGATTATCTACTTTCCCGCACCCTGGTGAAGTTAGGCCCCTTTCAATTCCTGGGATCAAGTGGAAATATTACTGTGTTTGAGAGGCTGGGGAATTACTCCTCTTCTATTTCTAGTAATGAGTCTTTTGTTCAATCAAATAGGCATTTATTCAATAATATCAGAACAATTAGCATACCAATTATCAAAGAGACACTTGCATTCAACATTTGCCCTCACCTGCTCTTGACTACTTCAAATACATACAGAAGCACATATTCTTATGTAATCAGAGGTAAACAGTCTGGTTCCAGAAGGAAGGCAGAAAGGGGGCCCAACGGTACTGAGACTGAGAAAGCCTAGCTGCCAGGCACGTGGCAGGACTTCCTATGGAGAAGTCCCAGAGAGGGCAGATCACCAAGCTCGTTGGCGCTCTGATAAGAGCTAGCGACTGAGGACCGTGAAGGCCAAGAACTGATCCAGAAGCTGACCTTATATACAAGTTTCCCTAATTACTTATCCATGTTAAGGGGCTGTCAGTACTGAGCCTGTGGAGTACTCCCATTCATTGCTCAGATCTGGGGTACCTTCTGCCTAGTCATTGGTGTGCGTGCTTGCCCTGGCCGATAGGGTCTTGGTCCACCCCTCCCTCCAGAGGGGGGGTTGACCCCTTGACCCTGGATCAGCCCGCAACCTACTAAGAGGCATCTGGTTATCAGATAAGACTGTTTCTGCTTGCTCTTACAGTTTGACCCTGGTATCAGGTCCTGACCTTCCCACTGTTCTTGTGAGTTATTTTTTGGGAACACAGGGTTTCTGCTCTTCTCAGCATCACTGCTTCGTTCTCTGACCAGTTTGTTTACCT